>VXAA01004516.1:477540-516709 GCA_013399115.1 Anseranas semipalmata | reverse complement strand
TTTTTTTTTTTTTCAGCTGTATTCTCAAAACTGGCTCTCTGATAATAAATCTGGTTTCAGATGTTTCAGCATTCAGAATGACTGCAGAAAATTTAGGACACGGTATACTGCTGAAAAGAAAATTCTGAATAGGTTGACTTTTGGCATATTTTTTCTGCATGTTCTGCTAAAGATTTACTTGTTAAGAATCAGGCATCACTTTTTGGCTAAGTAGGCAAGTAGTTTAAATTGTTCATTCCTTGTTGCTCTCAGCAGACTTGTGTCACGGTTTGGTTGTGCAAACAAGCGCTCAACTCATGTTGTGTGCTTTACAGGTCACTATTTTATTTGTCTTCCTATTTACAGCAATGAGACTGTTTCTCAGAGAGTTAGGTACACAATTTATAGTTTAATAAAAAGAAGCACTTAGTGAAAAAGGAAAAAAAAAAAAAATCCAGACTTGCACATGCCCACAGTACAGCGCATTTCTTCAAAAAGCCTGGAATAGCCATTTTGTTAAACAAGTAATTTTGTGGTAGCAGAACTAATGAAGCCTGGTTTCCTATGGTTTTTTGTCTCATGGGTGATTGACTTTCACTATCTAAGAGGATGTGAGCCCCAGGCAAAGCTTTTCCCATCATTGGGGTGTTTATATAAGGGTTTTCTCCCATGAGGCTTCTCTCGTATCATGAACTCACAACTGCAAGTTTTCTCAGAGCCAGGACTCTGATAGCATCTCTACCCGTCTGTCTGTTTGCACGAAAAAAGGAGGAGGAATTCAGCCACCCTTCACAGTTCTACCGGTGTTAAATTTGGTTGGAAATATCATTAAGAAGTCGTTGGAATGAATACACAGGTGAACACACAAAGAATAATCACATACCGAACATAACTGTTGCATTTTGGGGGTGCAGTACTGCAGTGAATATCTGGGATTTTCCAGTTTGCCAAAGATAAGAATATTCTGCGTTCTTGAAAGATCTGGTTCAAATTCTTCCCTATAAGAGAAGCTAGATTTGATGGTGTGTTTCCTCATTTTCAATGTTATATGCACGTAACAGCAGATGTGCAATATGTTTCCAAAATGGTGCTTGGCTCCTTTTCTTTTGGTGAGTCCACCAAGCTGCTGCCATCAGCTGTTGGTTAACTATGCTGTTTAATCCAGGTTGCATAGATTTGCACTTTGGAACACAAGATTTACATTTCATCCCTACTATAAAAGCCTGCACTGGTAAATATTAAGCCTGATTTTTTTCACCATTGCAAGCTCTTTCATAATTGTGTAGAAAATTGTCCAATCAAATACGAAGTATCTACTACCATTTGTAGAAGAATGCTGTTCTTTGCAGTCCACTGAAACAACTTTTAGCACTTCATGTATGTATTGGATAGTAAAGGTAAAGTCATAAAGAGATGATCCTAGCACAGCCAGGATATAGCAATGCCTATATTAAAATCAGTGAAGTAAAACTCTCGTGTGTATCCTTTGATGCTCTGCCTCAGTGATGCAATACAAATGTACATTTTAATGGTGCTTTTAAAGTACTTGAACTCTTGGCTATATTGAAATGCAATTTTTCATCCTTGATGTTTTTGGAACGTGTTGAGAGCATAATATCCATGGTTTTCCTAGATCCCAGAGAGACCTCCCTCTAACTTTTCTTTTGCTTGCTCACAGCAAACCCTGCCTTGTCTGGGTGCTGGGGAACTCTTGTGAATTAGTCATCAGTGAGGTAAAAAGTGGGGTTTGAGCTAGCTGTCTGTATTTTAATTAAATGAGAAACTCAGGATTCTCATTGGATTCTTAGTTTTGGACCTTATTTCTTCTTAGAATCTGAACTGCTGGAAATTTCCTGATTTTTTTTTTTCTTTAAATGAAAGTGAGTGGGATCCACAGCAATTTTAAGAACTGCTGGGGAACTAAGCTAAAAATAATACCTGGCACTTTTCAGTCAACCATTTCTAAAGGCTTCAAAGAAGCATCATTAGCTCCATTTCACATGTGGGGAAACTGAGGCCCAGAAGATTGAGGTGACGTGCTCCAGACCATCCAGCAAGCTAGAAAGAGAACTACAGTTAGCAGCTCTGACTTGTAAGTTGTGACAAATCCATTCAGAGATGTTCTGCAGACCTCACAAGAGGAGACGCATCACATGCTAGTAGTAAATAGCACAGATTTTAACCTTTAGAAGTAACAATTATTTAACCTTGGTAGTCCAGAAGACCAACTGAGTGTCTAAAGAATAGGAAGACCTGGTGGTTTGTACCTTCTCACATTCAGACAGCTTGCACCAGTGGGCTAGCAAGGAGAAGTTTGTGTCTGCCTGAACTAGAGAGGAATGGCTGTGTCACATGATTTCCTTTCTCACTCAATGGAGAAAAAAAAAAAAAAAACTTTTTTGGGTACAGAATGAGATTATACTATTTTCCACTGTATCCAGCTGTGGTGGTAGCTGGGCTCTCAGGCTCCCATGAGAGAATTATCCTTCCTTTCCTTCTGTGTGGACACCCCATATTTCTTTAGATACCATCTGATCTAATGTTTCACTGGATGAGGCATCTGGTGCTTAATCAGAATGTAAACAATCTTATTTTGTGCATGTGTATCATGGTAGGAACCTGGGCAGGACAGAGCAAATTTTGATTTTTTTTGATGTCTGTTTTGATTGAAACCCTCTGTCCTGGGTTGTGCTGTCTTACCCAGGTAGGCAGAGATGGATAAATACTTGTGCTATGCTTCCTACCTCCACTGGCTAGAATAAAAGCTTTTCAGCAGCCAGGGGTTGAACACATCTCATGTCTTTCTTGCTTCTCTCACAGGATTCCTTAGAGAGGGAAGCAAGCAGCAGAATAATAGCTTTATGTACTCTCCTGCAAAAGACTGGGCAGAAACAGGAAGAAGCTACAGTGGGGAAAGATGGGAAACTACAGGCAGGGGAACTCAGTTCTGAAATGCTTTGAAATGATCCTTTTTTTGCTTATGCCCTTCAGAATCTCAGCGGCACCCGTTACGTAGCATGGTCACAGCACGTGAACCGAGATGTGAACTCCAAACAAACAGTAGAGAAGGGGGAGATGTGTTTTAAAGGAGAGCAGTGTAAACACTACACTGAAATTTTCTTATTACATTTTCATAACAGCAGTGAAGAGTAAGCTTGTCTAAGGAACACTGCCCAACAACAGCTTTTGCTTTAACATGATCCCATATTCCTAACGTTGTGTGCTATTGTTTCATACTGGTAAGCCATCTTCTTTGTGTATTCTTTTTTTTTTTTTTTTCCCTCCACTAACAACCCACACTGCAGGCTGAGATCAAGATAAAGTTTTCATTTAATTCAGAGCTCTGGAATTCAGCCCACTGGAACTTGTATCTTTTGAAGCTCTAATAATTAACATGCCTGCATTCCTTAGACTGCATCACTCACCAGAATGGGCTTCCTGCAGAGCTGAATGAGGGCAAGGACATCGTCTGGCCAGCAGGAAGAAGAGGGTGGTGGCCCTTTCTGGAAGGATTCCTGCTGTCTTTGGGCAGGTCATCAACGGAGAGGATTCACCTGAGCCAGGGGTGGCCAGAAGAATCTTGGCCTCTTTGCACATATGGAAGGTTTGCAGGATGTGGACCTGTCTCTTTAGTCCTCTTTTTTTTTTTTTTTTTAAACTTAGATGAGAAGCAGGCTCTTTCCCACCCCAGCTCTCTGCTTACTGTAGAGATGCTCTGGTTCCTTGTTAAACCAATTTGGAAGGAGATACAGGAGAAATCAGTTGGTCTTTAAAACACAAACAAACAAAAACCTATGATTTCTAACAACTGGTGGGAGGATGCGACTTCTTCCAGACCGCTTCCTCCCTCATGTGAAAGGAGGGCAAGTGAGGCCCTGGCAGTGGCTAGAAGACTGTCTTCTCTGAATCAGCTCCCAGATAAGCGGAAATGAGTTGGAAATGGCAAAGGAGAGCGAGCGCCAGTAGGTAATGTTTTCACGCACAGTATGGCCTGAAATAAGTACTCAAGATCCTCCTCTGAAGTGCCAGTGAATCAATCCATTTGGCCTGTCCGTATGACACAGTCCTTGCTGACTTTCATTTGCATGCGAATGTCTCAGGGTCTCTAATGTGACCATGGTGCACAGTTTGTCTCATTTGGAGTTTTCTCAAGATATGGTCTCAGGAAGGTTATAAAGTCCGTTCCCTGTACCAAGGAAGGATCGATTAAACCAACATCACGCCTCGTAAAGGTTTGTCTGACCTGTTCTTAAATACCACCTATACTGAACTCTCCAGAAAACCTATCCAGTGCTATTTCTTCTTCTTTGTTAGAGGACTCTTTTCCAATTTCTTGTGCTGCAGTTCAAGCATATTACTTCTCATCCTGTCCACATTGGACCTGGAAAACAGTTTGTTCCTTTCCCTTTTGCAGTCTTACACACTGTTATCAAGTCTCCTCTCAAGCCGTTTCTCTAAACAACTCCAGTTTATTCAATCTTTCCTTCTACGTCAGGTTTTCTGGACCTCTGATTAGTTTCCATTGCTCTCCTCAGGGCTATCTCCATTTGGCTCCATCCGTGAGGTGCAGTGTCCAAATGGGGCAGAGTATTTCAGCTGAGCTTTTTCCCATGCTGAGAAAGAAGAAGCATCTAGCCTTTCTATATGTTTCACAGTCCTACCAGTGTTTGCTATTCCAGCACTTAGGCCAACAGCTATTCCTCAATTTAAGGGTAAAGCAGAAATCTCTAGCCATTAGCCAAAGCAAAGCAGGTACTCAAACACCCCGTTTCAGCACACCCCTGGCTCCAGGTGGACTGGTGGCTGAATCCACTGAGGGCTCTTACTTACCTCCCTTTCTCCTTTCTTTCTTCTCTGCACAGAAAGGGTGACAAGGTGTAGCTTGCCAAGGCAGACTGCCAACACCTAAATTTCCTATACAGCTGTAGAAATAAAGAACTATTGAGCATGCCAGGTCCCCACCACACCCTTTCGCTGTCTCTGCCTTGCCCTTTCTAGCTGAAGTACCCTGCTCTGCTGTCTACACATGCAGGGAGGCACACATGGTTGCAGGTTACAATCCCTGCCTCTTCTTACATTTTTTTTTTTATTTTATTTTTTTGAGGCAGACAGATTCTGCAGTATCAGACATACGGCGTGTTTCGTGCTGCACGGCTGGGGCCTGTCTCCCTTGGTATGCTGGGCTTTTTCCTAGTATTTGAGGGAGAGAGAGCATCTAGGTTGGCTGTTCTTATTTCACTCTCAGGTAATGGTAAAGGTGCCCCTTACATTTGGAAGGACTGTGTGGTACATCCCTATTCTGACGTAAAGCTTGAGCCTGGCTTTTTTGCCCATTTTACTTTTAGCTGAGTTTTGATGCTTTACTGATATCCCTTCACTGATATCCCTGGCAGAAGAAGGGAACAGGCAATCCCGAAAACTACTTTAAAAGCAGCTCATAGTTATGTCGCGACCACATCTGGAGCTGTGGATGCAGGAGCTCAGTATTTGGAGATGCCAAGAGTGCTCAGCTGCCTGGAGGTCGGCAGAAATAAAAGTCTCTAAGTGTTTCACAGGAGGCTCTTACCACCTGCTAGGATAAGAACCAACTGAAATCACTAAGTGACTGGCCCGGCTGACTGCTTGTATTAAAACCAGTTGTATGAAACTGACCCATGGAGTAGAAGAAACTAAGAATTTAATCTGCAAAGGGGTGGAGATTCATTACACTTTGATGTTTGTCTGGGGAGACTGAATACAATCAGAAATGATTGTTTTTGTTACTGATTTTCTTTATCACCCAGCACAATTGTGTATGTTGCAGAATAAGAATAATTTATGTGCCAAATCTGATGGAGCAGGCATTCCTAGCTGTGCAGGAATGGCAGAGAAAGGCAAGGTGTTTTTTCTTCTTCTTACAGTATGAAAAGTGTATTTTTTTCCAACCTTGCATAGCTCAAGAAACAGCTGGATGTATTTACTCTCAAACTTTTCAGTAGGATCTACCTTTCAGATGAGAATAAGCAAGAAAAATTTAGAGAATGTTCAGACAGCAGACGGAGGAAATGTTGGGGTTCACAACCATGTCTAATGCTACTCTTGACAGGCCATGCTTTCTGAAAATAAGATAAAGACACTGAGAAAATGATTCAGTGTGATTAATACTCTGCATCACAAGTGATTGATGCTGTCTCGTCAGGACTGACTCCCTACAAACAGAGAGTAGAGGAAAAGTATGACTGTGGAGGTCAAAGAGTTTAGTTCAGACAGCGCGTGAAAGGGAAGGCTAGAGAAACAGCGGCGGCACACTTTTACCTAGACTAGGCATATGCTGAGTTATTGCACCTTGAATGATTTATTGTGTCCCGACTTTGTGTCCAATTAAGTCAACAGCAAAACTTAAGTAACAAACTGGTTTGTGATAGGACCAGTGATAGGACTTCATATGTTAAAAAAAAAAAAAAAAGAAAAGAAAAGAAAAAAAAAATTTGCGTCCAAACTGTCACATGTTTATTTACTATAAAAGATCATCTTTAAAATTTCTTAGCAGTAAGTCCCATTCCTGCTCAGAACCACAAAAGCTGTGGGTTGGCTAGACACGCTGCTTCGTGATGCCAGAGATAGCCTCTCCTATGTCATCTTTGCTAATTAAAAACACAGAGAAGGTGTTTGAACAGGTGATTTTATAATGCTGTGACTGTCCATGCCATAGATGCTATCAGAGGCTTTAGTTCCATAGTGATTGGTTGCAATTATCTAGTGATTGATGATGCAAATGTGCCATGGTTTACTCTTGCACTGGGCTTCATTTAGGTACCTCATGTCAGTCTGTGGTACCATACACAGAGTCTTTGAAAAGCAGCTTTTGTAACTGGTCTTGGCTTTAATGAAAACCAGAATCCTTTCAGGAAGTGAACAATAAAATTGTTGAGCGTTTGTTTTTCTAGCTGAACTTCCAGTGACAAAATATTTAAGGCATATAGTACAATTGGTTTTCATCAGAGAGATAAGATGTATGAGGTAAGGGTATAAAGAGTACCTAATTCTTCATATGTACAAATTTGTATTATGCAAGTAAACAATTTTAAAACAAATATATTGGGAGATTTTTCAGTCAAAACAAATATATTCTACTATGTGTTTAGTGAGTATAAGAATCTGATTTTCCTGCTGGTGTTTTTTAAATCTCTGTGGCTTGAACTTGATTTTGTAAGTTTCCATAGGACTGTCCAAATTGGTTAGTTATTACAGCCATATTTTAAAGTTTATTTTCAATTTCTCTTGCAGTCTATCTATTATTTATCAGTTCCAGGAAAAATCTTGACATAAAGGCTGGGTCATTTTTCAATTTAATATTTTTTTAGTGGGTTTTTCCTCCTTATAGATACAGCATAATTCCTTATTTTCTAGCTTACATCTGAGAACTTTACTTACAAAAAAAAAAAGAGGGCAGAAACACAGAGTTCTGGCAGAATGCAATCCAGAGCCATAACAAAGTAATGAAATAACACAAATATTACAGTGTTGAAATTACTGCATGAGATTTTATAGATTGTGTGATAGCTGCCCAATGCTTCTTAGGAGGGAGGGCTGGAGGCTAGTTGCAGGACCTGCTCACAGGACATGGCATGGAGTGGTGGCTCCTTGCTTGAGGTACCTGGCAAAGTAGGAGGGCTCCAGGTCTTCCCCTTTGTCAGCGGGGATGGGAAACAACAGAGGTGGCTCCTGGGAGGCAGAGGCAATCTTTTGCGTGGAATTAGCCTGCAGCCTGGATGGCACCTGCAGGCAGCCATTTGGTGTGCAGTGGGTTGGGACTACACAGATGTTTCTGCTTCAGTAATATTAATAATCTATCAATCATTGCATAGAAGATAGTTTTGTGAGTTCTTAGCAAAATTCCTGAGGTCCAGTTTTAGATGGCTTTCTGTCTTATGGGGAGATCTTGTCTGGTCTACAGTGCAAATGCCTACCAAACCTGTTCTTAGAGCTGGGATACCCACAGTGTTGCGTTTGTTGATGTCAAACATGGCCATCATTTTTTCAGTGGAGCAGTAATAAAAAATTGTCCTCAGTTTAGTTTAACAAGCTTGTAGGAATTGAATATATTTGACACCTCTGCTCCTCTTAAAATTTGACTGAAAGAGGCCATGTGCTCTGAAGTTATTAAGGGAAGACGCAGATCATGGTTACACATTTTCAATATCTTAAAGAACTAGGCCAAGAAAAATAGTGATATCAGTTTGTTGAATAAAATATTGAGTCACATAAGGATGTTATTGAACACAAACTCTCCAGGTTTGGCAGGATCTCACTTGGAAAATGAATTATACGTTATAGGGGTTCACCAGAAAGTCAATTGTCTGCAGATTCCTTAGTAGGACAGATCTCTGTTTTCTGCTCTTCCCCATATGAAAGACAGGTGATGAAAAAAAAGGGGTGCATTAACTTATTTAGATTGTAGGAAGTCAAAGGGGAAATGAGCTCTGATGGTTTATCTGCTTTCAACATTATGTAACGGAATAGGTCTCATGTCAGTCAGCCATGGCAGAGGGAGCTGATTTGTATTCATTATTTGTAAAGTTAACTAAATACATATTTTTGAGTTTAACTTTCCAACTCTACTTCTTCAAACATTAGGCAACCCTTAACACAATAAGTGATGCCTGCAGAGATGTTTAGCATATGCTTTACTACAAATATCTGATTGCTGAGATGAGGAGCCTCATTATCTTTGGAAAAAGCTATTGGTTTTTCAAGATAAAATCCAAGTTAAGCAATTAAGAAAAAAATTCTTTTTAATATCTTGTAATGAATGCATAAAAACAGGATTGCATCTGAAGTAGGCAAAATATTTAGTAACATAAGCAGATCTCTTGGGGAAGATTTTGTGTTGTTAGATTATTTTTTCAAAAAATTGGGAAAATAAAAAGTGAAGCAAACACTTCAAAGAAAAAAAAATAGGAACATGTTTCCAAAATGGTAAAATTAATGAAAAGAGTAGATTGGAGAACTCTTCCAAATGTCTTAGTGCTACTCTGGTCAGAGAACTGATAGATTTTAAAGCTGGGAGGAGTTATTAATATTCATCTCTTTAGTTTTCATTATAGCACAAACCATAAATTTTTGCCCTGCAGTTTTTGCCTTGTGCTCAGAGCATTTGAATTAGGTGTGAAAAAAAATCAGTATTGACACAGACTTGAAGTCATGGAGAATTTATGGCATCCTTTCATCAGCTGTTCCAACTGTGCAATTTCCTCATTATAGAAATTTGTATGCTTTACCATTTGAGCTTATCTAACTTCATCTTCCAGACATGGGATCTCGTTACGTCATTACGCATGGCATTAAAGCACCCATTTTCTACAATGCAAACTCCGGTGCCTGTGCTGAGGCAGGTACATCTGCTTACCAGGATGAGGATAACACTGAAATGAGTCGCATCTCTTGAGTGTGTGAAGGCTTTTCCCAAGGTTGGAGAATCCCATCCAGAATGGAGATGGGAAAGCTGCTGGGTTACCACCAACAGAGGTGAAGGATGAGGCAGTTTTAGTACCAGTAATTAGTTTCTCATGTGATGTGTGCCTCTCCTTAATGGTAATATACTATGAGAGACTGATTTAACATAGCCACCATGCTGACGTGTAAGATGTCAGAGCTACATCTAAGAGAGAGAAAGCACTGGTTCAGCTGCTGGTCTCTGTCATTCCAGAACGGAGAGTACGTTGTCAGACAGAGACCCAATATGGGTCTGGTCACTTCTGTCACCAGGAGCACAATCTGACATTTTGCTGAGGTCATGAAGATAACTAAATTGACTCTGTCTCCTCTATGTCATTTTGAAAAACACACTTGATATTTGTCATCTCCTTTCTGGCATACAGAATCAGCATAAATATGAAGGCTTAAGTAAGCGACATATTTTGATGGAAATTCTCCATTGAGAAAGAGAGAAGGAAAAGGCAGAAAACTGTTTAAGAAATTGTTGCGGTGACATTTTGATCTTGAAAGTTTAGGATAATTATGTGAGAATAAGTGAATGATCTTCAAACGCTGCAATTCAGGTTTCGAGCACACAAAACTTACTAATATTTTCTTTGTGAAGCCTGCAATTGGTTGGTCTCTGTTCCCCTTTAGTTTGTACTATTTATACTATGAACAGGAATGTAAGGGACTTTCAGGTCAGTTAAAAAGGAGATTCTGCCCCCCCTAAAAGTATAGTTTCACAGAGATGTTGAGTTTCTCTGACCATTAATGTTGACAAAAAAACAATGTTTGCAGGATACTGATTTCTTCTGTGTTAAGGCTAGTTCCTTTCATGAACTCCAAATCATACTGTAAATAGGAAGAGAAAAGATGGAAATTTTCAAAAAACAGAATATTCAATTTACATGCATCCTTTAGCCTCATCTCACTTCCTTCAAGCTCATAGAAGTGTATGTATTCCTATTTCTTTGTCTTAAATACTCATGAAAAGCAGTTAGCCTTTACAAAACAATTGCTGTATTTGTTTGGATTTTTCATAGATGCAGTGCTTCATATAATTTGCTCCTTGGAAATAATTTGGGAAAATATTTACAGCATAATTCGGATAAAAGTATTTGTAACAATAAAGATAGATGGCTGGATTTGAAGAAGCATTCCTATATGGTAACACATGCAGGATATTACTGTGTACTTGGAGCTTCAGGGTTGACCCACAAATGGCTTAAGTGCTCAAGCTAGGTGCTTGATAAACTGGAAATACCAAAACAGAGCCCCAAAGCCCTCACTTTGCTGCATCCCAGTCCTAAACTCATCAAGTCCCTCCCTGCTTGAGGTGCCTGCGTTTCTATTCAGCGCCTCCAGTTGCAGCCTCAGCACTTACTTTTCTGGCAATGCTTGGGGTGGTTCTGCAGTCTTCGGAAGGACTGAAGTTCAACCAGTTAAATACCTATATACACCTTTATATGTGTATGTAGATGTGTATATGCATATATCTACAAATGAACCTACAAATGATCTCTCATGTGGATACCGAGACCAGAACTCCTTCTTCCCAAATGAACATCCTGGCCGCTGCCTTAGAGTTAACTTCTGTCCTGGACCTACTGTATGCGACTTGGCTCTCCTCAGGCTGGGGAAGAAACTGAGCTCGTGTCTGACCTCCTTGGCCAGGCGTTCCAGCAAGAGTATGGCCGGAGGCACTGCATGGATGCTTGCAGCCCTGCTGGCCCTGCTTAGAATCATAGAATCATTTAGGTTGGAAAAGATCTCTAAGATCATGGGTAAATACCTCTCTGGGAGCAAGAGGACATGGTGGGACTTTGTGTGGCTTTGAAGAGGCCAGACCAGGTCACACCAGGCTCAATAGTTGTCCCAGCACGCTTGTCCCACAGGGCAGCTCCACATCACTGCCCAGACCTCAGCAGCAGGTTCCCAGGACACGTTCGCTGGGGGATCCCACTGCCCAGTGTATGAACAAGAGGAGGTGGCAGCAGCTCTTCCTGCTGTTTTCATGCAATGAAAGCTCCAATTTCCAAAAAGGGAAGATCAAATTGTGCAGCATCAACATTTGAAAGTATTTAGGGGGGAAGCATAGAGAAAAATGGGAAAATTGTAATGTTGTTGCATGCATAGGCTAATCTGCTTGTTTGTTTGTTTTCAATTGCTTAATTAGAGAAGAACACATTAAAGTTGTTCATTGTTTCAAAGGCAACGTTTTGTTCTGTTTTCAGTGGAAGATTGGAGAACTCCAGGTGGCAAGTTTGAATCATACCCATGTGGACTGAAGTCAGAGTGGTTTCTCCTCCTACAAGGTGAGTTATCGCACATAGCACAGTATGATTATTTTGGTGGCAGAAATGGGCCTGTTTAGTTAGGGATCTTGGCTTTGTGAATGTATCTGCAATGTCACACATCTGGTGTTTGTCTCTGCAATCACTTTTTGCCAGTTTCAGTTTCCTGATAGCAATGGTATCCACTCTTCTGTAGCAGAGAAACAGGTAGGGTTTTCCAGTTTGCTAAATCTGCCTCCTCTTGCCCATCTTACTGCTGCCTTTGTTGCTCCTCTCGTGCAACTGCATTCATGCCAGAACAAAATAGAAAGCACTGAAATTTCCTAGTGCAGGCAGAGACCCGCACGCAGTGACTAAAACTGGATTTGTCCAAACTTTTGCCATTTTATTCTCTCTCAGATGTTTTGTGGGGAAGTTGTTTGCTCTGACAAGCAAACTATTGTGTTGTTTTTGTTTGCTTGCTTTTTAAGCTTTAGATATTTTTAAAAGTTCATTTTGATGTTCTAATGACTATACAGATTGCTACTATCCATTAGTATTTGCCTGAAGGATTAGGACTAACATTTAAAATAATGTAACCGGCATGTCTTTTTGATTATTACAGAACTGCCACACAAAGTATTATTTGGTGGCAATGTCATGATGTGCCCAAGTAGAAGAAAATGCCTATTTTATTAAAAAAGAATGCACCCAAGGACAGTGCAATGGGACCCTGATACAAATGTTTCACAATAGGACACATTCTCATGAAGTGATTTAGTGTCTCAGCTGGGATTTAACTCCCGGAGAGAATTCCAGAATTGTCACTTACTGACACTGGTTTATTTTCAGTGGAGAATGCTGACTTCTCAGAAAAGGAGGAGGGGAGGGAAGAACCATCTCATTTGTTTTATCCCTGTGTTTGATGGGTCAGGGCAAAGTTATTTGGGGGCAATTCTGCTGCATTCCTTGTCAGATACTCATTCCTCAAGCGCTGAGCAGGGAATTTTATTGCTTTCATTTGGGGCAGTTAAAAATAATAAATTGTATTTGAGAATAGGAGATACATTTTATGTCTCTTGTAAAATTTGCCCTCAAAGATCTCCATTACATGTGCAAATGCACCAGCAATCCTGTTAACATCTGGCAAACAGTAAACAGGGAAAAATTCAGTTTAAAATACATCTTTGTATATTCCAAAGCAAGTTTTTAATCTTTTTTTTTTTCCTACTTTGCATAGGCCTAAAGTGATCATTGACTTCCTAGTCAGAAAATATGCTCCTTCTATTGACAGTTCTGTTTACAGTGTAGCTACAACTACTGAACTTTCCTGTTTGGACTTAATTGTCATTGCTGCATTTTGCAAAACTGAATTCTTAAGCCTGGCAAGGACTGAGTGTGACTATTTGTCTACAGTAAGCACGTGCCAGCAGGGGACATAACGCTTAATGACTCCTCCAGTTTTAACTGACATGGAATATAAATTGCATAAGTAGTACGCAGCAACACTTGTTGGAGAGCTATGTTCATAACTGGAAACTATATGAGTTCTAATTAACATAATGGAAAAAGCCATGTTCAGAATTATTTTCCCATAGGAGGATTTTTTTTAATGATAAAATGTGTGTTGCAAGTACTGTTCTTGTATGTAGATGTGTCCATATATGCACATACATGGGTACAGCGAAAACTGATCCCTTTCTTCTGGTTTTAAGACATGCCTGAGAAAAATCCAAGTTCTAACGTATAAAATATTCACACAAATACAACAGCAAGTATTTTGTTTGCTAGCAATGGCTCTCTGTACTTCACTTCTCTATCAGAAATCCAACATAGAGTTAAAACATACTTCAAAATTTTTCAGTATTTGTAATGTTTTCTGAGAAGCTGGCCATGCTTCACGCTCAGA
This sequence comes from Anseranas semipalmata, assembly GCA_013399115.1. NCBI lineage: Eukaryota > Metazoa > Chordata > Aves > Anseriformes > Anseranatidae > Anseranas > Anseranas semipalmata. Next base: position 503,089 of record VXAA01004516.1, on the reverse strand, counting down.
AAATTCAGAGATTACTTAAGTTTGCTTTCCCACGTGACAGAAATGACTTTTCAGGTGGATGGTCTGTTGCATCTCAGGGACCCTCAAGATTGCCAGTATCTATTTTACTGTCTTGTGGATGCCTTACTGGTACCCAGAACTATCCATACCTTTCTTTTCTTTTCAACAAATTCATGCTTAACTTTAAGCACAACATGAGAATGGCAGGACTCAGGCTGCACACCTTCCTTGGTGACATGCACATCCACGTATGAGCTAACACACAACAGTGGCACCACTCTTTCTAACAGCGGTCGTTGGCTGTGACACGCAGGTAGATATTTCTGGCAATCCTAACTCACCAAATCAATGTGTAAAGTCTCTGACAATTTCTCTTCACACAGCATTACTTCCTCATGATCTTAAAAGAATTTACTAACAGCATGAAGATCAATTAAATGGGATACAATTACACATCACAGAAAGCAGTGGACAAGATTCTCTTGCATCTCTGCTTGCAGAGAGCCTACAGAAAGGGCTAATTTTGGTTTCTTCATCTGCCTTGTCTTCCATTTTCAGCCTCCAGACAGAATTCCTTCTCCTGTCCCTCTTGCATGGCTGTGCAGAGATAGCAGAAGTGGTGACTGCATGCTGGAGTGGGGAGAGGTTCAGGCAGAAGGGCAAAAAAAGGGGGATTGAAGGAAAGTGAGCATTACGTCCACTGCCAGCAACAATCTGTGAGGCAGGAAGTGCTCTGAGAGGACATCAGCTCCCTGAAGCTGTTTGACTTCTCTGTAGGCTCCTTAGAGAGAAGAGGAGATAAAGAGAGGACCTGCACATCCCTGCCTTGATCTTGGAGGATGTCTCACTGTCCAGTCTCACTTGGGCAGCTTAAAGATGCTGGGAACTCCAATGCACAGACAGTAGGCTTTATAGCTTTTGGGTTCTGGAGTAGGCAAATTTCGCTGCTCTCCAACTGATTACACTGCGTAGATCTTAAGCTGGCTCTGGAAGGCCCGTAACTTGCTCTAAGAGAGAGTTATTGTAAGTATTGCCAATTCTGTCACTTCTTCATCTTGTACAATTTACAAAATTACAAAAATAAAGAATTTTCTTGTTTAAATGATGAAAGAACATTTTTTATGATAAATTTTACCATTTAACACTTCATGTAAACCACTTGGGTACATGAGTTCCTTGAATGTGAGCATATATACTTAAGGACTCTGATTCACCAGGAGCTGAATTGCCACAAAATTAGTGACTGATGCTCTCCTTTCACTGGAAATGGAATGTGACAGGACCAGGTCAATGTATATTGTGATGCAGAATAACTGATGGACTGGAACAACTTAGTCAAGTGATAAGTAACCGCTGAGCTTAAAGTAGCAGAATGGAACGAAAGTATTTGGGAGCTGCAGTTCTCAGAAGAAAACACTCTCCAATGTGTCCATATTTCGACAGTTTCTTCCTCCTTTTCTCTCACCCTCCACAAGGTTCTTCTGTGATAACTGAGGCATCTGTTTTCTTTATTGTCTGCTGCCTCTGCGGAGCCTTCTGAGCATCCAGATCAGGCAGGTATATCTGTGTCAAGTCACAAAATACAGGGGAGTTTAATTAGGACATGCTAAAAGTCTTAGCAGATGTCAAGCAGACATACTCAGAATTACCAACACCTTTATTTTTATCTTACTCAGTATGTTTTCAAGCTTGAACATGTGTGTACACCAAGATTAGAACTATTTGCATGCCAGGTTTCAGAGCTCAGTTATTTTGGGGTTAACTCCATCAAAAAAAAAAGTGTGTGGCATTTGGTCAGGAGATGAAGGGGAGGTGATTTAATTTATGCAGAAATAAAAGATTATTTTTCTTTCAGATCAGTTAAAGAAAAGGCAAAACTTTGCATGGAGATCAAGCACAGGAAAATCCAACTACCCAAAGAAAGTATTCTGTCTTCATTTTCTCCCTTCTCCAAAGGTAAAAATTAATCCTATTTCTGGATCCATGGGAGCTGGTCCTTACAGCCATGTATGTCAGCTCTGCTGCACAAGGAATCTGCAGCAGGTGAGGGAAGTTATGGCCAACTGCACTAATGCCTCATGCTTCTACACCAAGACTTTTCCAGTTCTCAGCTAGATTGAAGTGCATTAGAAAAGTTTGTTTGGATATTTGATTCATACATCCAGGGTTCTTAAGGGGCAGATTCTATATACCTTGCAATTAATATCTGCTTGCAGAAGTGGGTTGTACGTATGCATGTGAGAACAGGCCTTAAAACACAACTAATAAATTGCTTGACAAGACTACTGATGGCATAATCTAGCTTTATAAAGTCTGATGGCTATTCTCCTTAGTGCCAATCTAAAATTTCAGAGAACCATAGAATCATAGAATGGTTTGGGTTGGAAAGGACCTTAAAGACCATCTGGTTCCAACCCCCCTGCCATGGACAGGGATACCTTCTACTAGACCAAGTTGCTCAAAGCCCCATCCAATGTGGCCTTGAACACTTCCAGGGATGGGGCATCCATAATTTATGACACTTCTATGTGCGAAGGTCAGAAACAGGCAGAAACCTTCTCTGAATTCAGAGTAGTGATAAAACCACTCTCTGCAGCTGCTACTGCATTACACAGACTGCAGTTACAGCCAAGCCCCTGTATCTTCCCCTTGGTTGTAAGGGGTCTCAATTTATATTTGACCATTAAAAACGGTGGTCCAGAAGCAACACCTGCCTCAGGAAATCCCTAAACTGCTGACTGTCAGAAACAGGGAGGATATTTGGGGGTGGGAGTATCGCTCTAACTCACACATCCCGTTCTTATATTCTTTTTCTGAAGCGCCTGCCCTTGTCTGCTCTCAAAGGTGGGTTATTGGGCTAGATGGAGCTTTGGTCTGACCCAAGACAGCAGTTCCCATGTATGTAGGGGACGGGGTGGGTGGGGTGGCTGTGAACCCCTGCCTCCCAGGGTCTGATGATCCCAAACATGACTTTCCCCTCCTGCTAAATTATTTTGGCTGTAGTGCTTCATCTGTCATCTTTTTTCCCAAATCCTGTTTGCAGCAGTAGTGCAGCACTGGGGGGGGAGACAGTTGGTCCCCTTTCTCAAGGGCTGTGTATTTTTGTGCGTTTGTTTGTTTATTTTGGCTTGGATGGAGTGTGTTTTTTTGTTTTTTGTTTTTTTTTTTGTTTTTCCCTGAATAGGGAATTCAGAAAAGTGACATCATTTTTAATCCTTGACAGTTTATGGGCTTTGAAAGAGATTCTGGATAACACAGAGCAATTAAGATGCCATTTTAATAGTTCTTTCAAGTGAAATCAAGTGAGTAATTAAATAAAATTGAATGAGGACCATGTCAGGCCACCCACAAGCTTTCATATCTACTACAAATAGATGAATAAGTCAGGGTGGGGGGCAAATGTTGTGTGGCTAAGTGGTCCTATTTATGTATTATTCAGTCACTCTAGGAATGAGGTTTTCAGCTGAAAGGTTTGATTTCTTCGTACAGTGTTTCCAGGCAAGAACATGCAAGATTGGCTATTGCTATTCAAGCAGCAGTAACTTTCTGTCTTTTAAAATTCTATATGGTGGTGTTAATGTCATTATTTTGTATAGACAGCCTACCGTAAAAGTCACAGAGCATAAGATTTTTAACATTAAATGCTGGATTTGAATTTCTGCTGCCTTATGTATATGATTATATATGGATGCTTGTTGAAAGCTGCTTTAGAGCACAGGCGTTGGGTATGATATTACACATGCTTTTTATTCATTTTACAGAGAGGAAAAAGCAAAGTGCAGGCAAAGGAAAAACAAGTGCTTTTGAGATTTCCAGTATGGTAACTAACTAGCTATTGATGAAAAGTGATATCTCTGTTATATATCAGTTCATCAAATGAACATGAGGCAAGGCAGTGGTTCAATACAACAGACAAAATAATCTCATCGTGTTTGGCATCCAGACTGACAGAAAAACTCATATTATTCCTTAAGAATTTCCTCTGTAGGATACCTTCTGGGCACAGCAGCTGCAGAGTAGGTACCTGGTAGCACTCCCTGATCACCCCACATAAACTTTTCCTTTTACCTTGTCCATTTCCTGGTGTGTTGCGATCAGCTAATCGTGACTCAGTGCCTGTAGGCGCTACCCTCATACACATACATACTTGCATTTTTCTTCCTCTCCTAAAAGATGATTTCTTGGTTTTTATTGTGAATCTGGGACAATGCAGGCCCCCTCTGGTGGTCAAAGCAACATCTGTACATTTCTACAGGCTTTCATTCAACGTCTGCTCTGCCGAGGGGCCAAAATGTGAAGTCATATGACCATAGTTAGATCATTTTTCTAAGAAAACCACTGGGATGAGCCAAAACCGGAGGAGAAATATGCGTAGGAGAGGTGTTCCAGCGTGTGTCAGGTCCCAGGAACGTGGCTGGTGACACTGTCAGGTCCACTCAGAGCAGCTACAAAATTCATGGCACTGATTCTCACTGCCCAGCTATCCTGTGCGGGTAGGGACGGCACTCGGGGTGCCAGGACCGGGCCTGCTGCTGAAGGCAGAGCAGAGCATTAGGGAGAAATAGGAAACAAACTCTGACTGCTCAGAAAAAATATCTGCCTGATGTCACAGGCTGCTCTTTCTCTAGTCACAGGAAACCCCAGGGATGCTGGGAATGGCACATCAAGGTATAGAAAGCAAATAGAGGTTGATTTACTGTTTTCTGTAGCTCCCTTTTAATTTGGGATAGTTGGGTTCATGACAACAAAATCATTTGGACTCTCACACAGAGGGTTATGATATACAACTGTAACTGTAAGAGGAAGACTCTCCTAAATATCTTTCCTTTTCCTGTTCCTCTGTTTTCATGTGAAAAAGTGGCATTTCCCTTTGCTGTTGTGAGGATGCTTGGTGTTGTCCTCTCTGGCAAGTTACTGTGTCTGACATCCTGGATGTTGAGATGGTTTCTAAAACTGCTGAGAAATCCAAACAATGTCTAGAAGTCATTATGGCACCTTCACAAGCAACTATCAGTGACATCAGCAGGAAAATAATCCGGATGGTCATCCAAAATCTGTTTTACAATCCCTAGCTCGGGCTTCTCCTTCCCTTTCGAATCTGGCTGATTCTCACACATTGCACAAGCTACACTGGAATTTCTGAGGCTGTCCCCTAAGCCCTGAACTTGACTTTTTGTCTGCTGTCTTCCAGCAGCAACACATACCATCCACCACTCGAAGGATAAAAGAGTCCTGTCAACACAACAGCTGACCAAGAAAAAGAGTAATTCACCAGTGTGTTTGTTTGCTGAGGAGTACTCGATCAATTCTATCAATGGTAACAAAGAGGATTTAATAGTAACATACAGTAATTCTGTTGTTATTTTAAAACCCCACTAGCCACAATAATGGCTGCTGAACCTCTTGTCTTTGTCATGTGATTCTTATTAGCCTATTCCTAAGAAAGCTGAGAGAGGGATTGTGATGTCTCACAAAAATACATTTAATGTTATTTAAGATTTTGTAACTGTGTTGCTTTCCCAGAAATCCCTACTTTTCTTCATCTCCTAGCAGCAATGCTGCATACCTGTGGACTGCAAAAAATGGCTCTGTGCCATAATATGCTTTGACGTTTCAAACTCTGCTGGCAGGGGTCATCCTGGCCAAAGGCTTCTGAATGTTTTTTTCCTGCACTAAGTCTGAAGGCCCTGCACAGTTTGCTGGTGAATGTGACTCTCCACAGCTCCACACCACCCTCAGAAAGGAGGTAAGCTGCCAGAGTAGCTGGACTGCTTAGAGTTTAGAGTATATTTTTGATTTAAGTTTATGAATTCCTGTGTCATAAATAGATATTTTCAAAGTAGGAACTTAAAAAATGAGTATGACCATTTTTACTAGTTCTTTTCAACATAGCTAAAAAGAAAAAGAGAATTTTGGTTGAGATTTCTTAGCTATTCAACTTCAGTCATTCACTATGTGAATAAGCAATGCTTGAGCATGGGGCTGAGGAGAATGGATTTGAGAGGGAAGAAGAGGAGTTTATAGCTGCCTCAGGAGCTTTCTTTTCCGAAGTGCCAAAGACTGGTTTGCATTCAAAAAGAGTTTGTTGACCTTAAGAGACCAGGATTTGTCATAAGCAATCTTCAGCATCCTTTTCCTTTGCTGAGTTGAACAGTTATCAAAGTTTTGTTACGCGTATATCAGTCTCTGAACATGTCACTCCTTAACCTTGTTTTTGATTAACTAAATAGTCTGAATTCGTGGTGTTTCTCATTTAGGATATTTATTTTCCAGGTGGCTAATCAGCAGTGCTAGAGCTACATGAGATGCAAGGAGTTAAGGTGCAATCCCATGCCAGGACCATGTTGTATGGACTGTGTTGGACCAGCAGCGCATGGGTGAGCGTGCTTATGGAAGAAGGCGAGTCATCGGCCTGTCTCCTGTCACAGCCTTGCCTCATCCCACATGAAGCAAGCACTGGGACTCCTGAGGGACCGATGTCTTCTAACGATCATTCCTGACACATCCCATTCCTTGCTTTTGGTCAAACAAAGATTTTGGTACAGGACTTATAGGACAAGGAAGATTGGTCACCTCCATGTTAATTGTCGTGGCTTTCCTCTGAACATTCTATAATTTGTCAGCATCCCTTTTGAACTGCAGCCACTAAGCCTGGACAGTATTTTAGCAGTAACTGCTCAGGATTCATGCAGACATATGATAACCGTCCTACCTGATATACCCTTGAGTATACGCTTACCATGTCCAAGAGCAGCATTGTCTCTTTTAGCGGCATGTCACACTGGGAGTTCCTGTTGACGTTTCCAAGGACCTAAAGCTCAGGAAAGAGATGCCTGTTTTTTTCCTAACTGCAGTTAATCATGAAGGGAGACACAATTACAATGAGGTCTTTTTTACTGTTCTTTTTCCTGGGGACCAGCTTCATTCCTGTGCTGCAGAAACAAAGACCTTAGGTATGAATTGCTAAATGGCTGAAAAGACCTGTTCTCTTTCTTTGTTCAGGCAATACATGACAGATGTCAGCAAAGGTATTGAAAGAATTTTGGTATGGGCATGCATTCCTCTGACCGGGTGCTTGCATGCAAGAAAATTTATGTAATTATAATAGTAAGAGCTAATATTTGGATACTATTCTTGGAGCAAACTACCAATGAAAGTTGAGTGAGACTATACTATGCATCCTGATGATGATACTAAGAGCAGCTCCAAAATGCTATTCTGAAGATAAGGAAAAATGCTAAGAAAAATACAGTATGTGAGTTATGGGCAGGTGTGTCACACATACAAACTGCTGTGTAGGCCCTGAATTACTTTGATGGTATTTTCCTGTAACAAAATTTGGCTAAGATCCTCCATCCTTTTTTCTCATTGCCACTGCTGGCACCTCCCCAGGCTCCTGCCAGGTAGATGCAGCCCCAAACTGCAGTGTGCTGTATGCCCCAGCAGCCCAAACATGAGAGGCTGATAAACATGTCAGGCCATAAAGAAGGGGCAGAAACAACTAAATGAGGAGTTTCACAGACACACAAGGGTGGTGCATAGAGAGAAACAGGATTTTTCAGTAGGAAGAGCCCAGTTTATCTGCAAGATCAGCTGAGGACAGAAAAGGAAAATGAGCTGGTAGATCTAAATGAAACAAGCCAGGAGCTGGGCCATAACATAAGGATGCTCCTCCATAACAGCAAGAAAATGGAGGCAGAGAAGCACACACAGGCTTCGTTGCTTCATTACAAACTCCCTTGTAACGCTCCGTACTTGGCAAGCTCCTGACTCACCCTGTGTGCCAGAGGATTTTCCTGGCTAAAGCAGTCCGTTGGCAGATGCTCCCCCACCTCAGTCCCAGAGATACCATCTCCCAAACAGCCTGTGTGGCTAAGCGGAGGCTCACTGTGTTATCGTTACAGTATCCTGAAAAATATAGATAGGGTCAATGGTTACAGGAAGAATTTTGAACATTGCCATGCTCACAGGAACAGAGAGGTGTAATGTGTGAGGTTACTCAAAGTCAGATTTTCACTTAGACTGAGGTTAAAAGAACAAGCTTGATTCAAACCATCGATCTGTGTTACAAAGATAGGAAACAAAACCCACTATTAAAACCCAATTTGGTAAGCATCCTCTCCAGGGTCATCATGGGCTTGCAAGGCTGCAGGCTAATGCCCACCCCAGCCACAGGGTGCACTGGCTGGCACTCTAGAGACATCCTGTTGTTATACGCAGATCTTGGGTGCAGGCAGAGTAAGGACGGCTTTTTCCAGCCAGGATGGCAGGACTGCTGTCTTCCTGTCTATCTGTCCTGTTCCTCAGGGCACTGGATTCTAACACAGTGCTAAGGGTATTATGTCATGTCTTCGCCCTTCCTCTTGCCTCCTTCCCACCCCTCAGGTCACTTGGTTAATATTTCTATTGTATACTTTAATTAGCACATTCCTGGCTGCAGGCTACCTTCTCCTCTTCCTGTCCTCTTTAAAACACAGTAGTTTATACAATCTATATTATATTTTAAATGTTAATTGTGCAAAGACCTTTTAGGAATTGTAATGTTTAGCTTGCCGTGACCTTTGCACGGGATCTGCACATGACATACACACAGCAAACACTGGCTTACAGCGGCAGGCTGCCAAAGCTCCCCAGCCTCTTATCACCTCTTCCCCTGCTTTGTTAGATTTCTGGGGAACCCTCCCACACATCTAATACAAATACATACAAATGTGGTGAAACCCTATCTGTATCTGTTCCTTAACACCTATCCTGTGGTGTGCCAAGCTGAGGACTAAAAGGTTGCCTTTGATTGGCGTCTAAGGAAGTCTGCATTTATGGCACAGCAGAGTCTGAGAATAAGGACTAGCCCAGTAAGCTGGAGCAGGGGTTTCTTTTTCTTGGGAGGACCGCTCAAGAGGAGCTTGTGTACCCACAGGGAGGCAAGAAGTGCCTCTGATGATTTTCTGCTGCTATAAACTCTAGTCTCTTACAGCTGCCTTAGCCACACTGGTGAGTGCCAGCTTCACCGAGCCCACTGACCAAGCTCACTGCGCTTCAGTTACCACCCATGAAGAACTAAAAGACCAATGAGTTATCCCTAGCCTAAGTAGGAAAGAGATGGGCAGGATCTTATCCATAAGGTGAGTACCTGTTGTGAGGTATGAATGATAAAGCAATCATGACAACTACATAATTTCACAATGTCAACCTGAGCATGCAGTGACAGAGGCAGATCTCAGAGGAGGGTAACTTCTGGCAGGGGAAAAAAGGAAAAGCAACAGTGAGTAGCTGGGAGGGTGCCCAGGAGCTTCAGTCTCTGACCCAGTTCAGCTGCAGATACAGGAACACATCCAGGCAAAGTCTCATTAACAGCTTTATAAACTTCTGCAATATCTGGGTTTTGTCTAAAGGTTTCCTTTGAGCACACCCACGTAATCTGAGCCTCTGTCAGTATGGCTATAGAATATACAGGAAAAACTAACAATGCTTCTTCTTAAGAAACAGATATCAGCATCTGAAATAAGTCACTGTGCTCGACTTAGCCAAACCAAATTCCTGATGGCTAGAGTTTTGTCTATCTAACGATAGCAGGATTAGACAATATGCATGAATATACTGCGTGACTGTGCAAAACCAAATAGTGCCACAAAGATAATTGTGGTTTAATTAATACAGTCTGCTGCTCCATGCTCCACCAAGTTTTTGATTATTTGTCCATCTTTAAATTTTCAACAAAGCATTCCTGCACAGTCGGATGCCTTCAGAAAAAAAAAAGAACAAAAAATGTATCTTGCTTTCCATTTTGGAAGTTTGGCTTGCTTTCAAGCCATTTCATTCAATAAAATATATTTTTTGATTTATTAACACCACATTTATCATCTCCATTTTTTGAAACTTTTTGAGATTCTAAATTTCTGTGAATTTCATAAGTGAACATGAAATATTTTTACGTACAGCATAAAAAAATTAAAACAATGTGGAAAACATGTTTAAGTTAAGGACATAAACACATTGCTGAAATACTAAGTTTACTTGTTAACTTTGTTCAGTGATTTCACTTTCATGTCTCAAACTCCAGCTTTTAAAAATACATGTCTCACAACTAAAAGTTGGTACTTTTTGCTCACTCACGGCACTGAAGTTTTTTCATGGTTATTTGGTGTAAAAGGCTGAAAATAAAAACATATTGTTCTGAGCATTGTGGACAACTTTTCCAGACGGGGAAAACAGAGGTTTTTATGACTTAAGAAAGCGGAGTTCCCAGAGGGCTGGTCTGCTTTTCTTCCACTTTTCCCTTTAGGATTTTCTGAAAACATTTCACTTACTTTTGACTCTGGAGTACATTTATAGGCTCTTATTTTTAGGGTTTTGTGTGTACCTCCCGTGTGCATGTTGCAGCCCTGCCTTCTGCCTGCTTTCCCATGCTGACAGAGGTACCACAGCATTCTTGTTTATGTATGCCCACTCAAACGTGACTGAAAATTCAAAGTGGTGGGGGTGCCTGTTTCTGTCGTGTCCATCCCCCCCAGAGCTGCTAGGCAGAAATTTGCTCTCTGCCTACAGTGGGTTAGGCTGAGTCCTGTATATTCTATAGTCATACTGAGTGAGGCTCAGATTGCGTGGGTGTGCTCAAGGGAGACCTTTGGACAGTCTCCAGGAGGAGCCCTGGCAAGGCGGGGAGCCCTCAGAGGGGCCTGCTCCTGCCCAGGGCATCCCCTCCTGCAGCAGGCGGATGGGCAGTGGAGCTGGGCTGCGGCCCCCACCTTCCTCGCTGCACACCACGTTTCTGTCCTGGCCTGTGCCCATGTGGACAAGAGGTCAGAAGCTCTGCGGAAACGGAAACCTCTCTGCCCCTCAGCTCCCAGGGGTATCCTCCAGACGGCAGCCCATGCCCTCCCTTCGCTTCCCAAAGCAAAAGCTAAGCAGAAGCAGCGCAGCGAGGTCTGAGAGGGTGAAACATGCCTTTGTCCACTCCCTTACCCTGAACAGCTGTGCTGGAGCCACACAAACCCTATAGCCATGAACAGCAATATTAACTTTAAAAAGAAAATCCTATTTTTGATTGGCTGTGCCAGCTGTTAAACCACACAGCTTTCCAGCAACTCAGAATTTCTTCGTAAATAGGGAATTGTAACAAAATAGGGAACAAGAACATTATATGAAGACTGAGATTTAAACTGGGAAGTCCAAATTTACCTTCTCAGTTGCACCTAAATTAATAATCTAATTTTGAAAAGAAATCAGAACCTAAGCAGCTGCTGGTGGCTTTCTTGAAACTGTTTTAGAAAGAGTCAGATTATGGCTTTCCGAGTATTTGGATGCAGATGCTATTAAAAAAAGGATAGCCTATTCTTGGGATATAGTTTTGTTCATTGTTGATTTTTTGACCTAGCAATCTAACTAGTAAGTATACTTACTAGTATAAACTTAAATCACATAAAAAATACATTGTACTCAACAGAGGGGGCCCAGTGTATATTTCTTGTGTTTCAGCACAAGCCGTGAAAAGATTAGTTGCCAAGTAACTGTTTACTTCCTGATACTTCATGTTTTTTTTTAAGCTGATAAGCTTCACTGTCAAACTAAACTCTTTAATATTTGGTGTCTTCTAAGAAGTGATTTTAAGTGTGATTTCTCTAAAGTAGTAAGTTATTTAAGCCTTAATTCCATGTTATTTAAATGTTAAGGCTAAAGCTTAGTTACTTAACTGATAAATCTGTTAGTCTGCTTAAAATAATTCTTAAACACTGAAAGTTTTTTAGTGGCTTAATTCAAGAGCATTGTCTACACCTCTGTAAAGGAAATGAATACATTTTTAGTTCCAGTTAGGTGTTAGGAATTATGGTGGATGTATAGTCTCTTTTACACCCAGAACTGGGTTTTTCAAATACAGAGTCCTGTATCAACATTGCAGTTATTATTAATCCATGGGTGATGTGCCAGTAGACTTGCAGTTAAATTCATACCTGTTACCCACTCAGGAAAAGCCCTGAACTTTGCTAAGATGGAAAGAAAATTCTCACACCAAAAGCAGGGAGCAGATATAAACTGGCCATGGATAAATGGAGGCTGGAAAATAGAAGAGGGTGGCTAAGCATCAGAGCACTGAAATTCAATGGCAGCCTTACAAAGAAGTGATGGGGCAAAAACGCTCCATTCTGTGAAGCTGAAGCTTGCTCCATGTATGATGTCAATGAGACGATGGGGTTGCTTGTAACAATGGGCTATTGAACCATCTAACCCTGGGATCTTGCCTTACGGTCTGTTTTGTTCTCATGCAGTGGTAGGAGCTTGGCCTCCTGTTGTGTTAAGCTTTCATTTACTTGGGCACGATAATCAGGAGAATGAAGCTATAAATCTGTGACTGTTTCCAGCACAGGGCAGGAAGGTGGACAGATGTTGAAAAATGTTAAGATTGCAGAACTCAAGCACACAAAATTCAGGCACTCAAAATAGGGAATGCCAAGTTTAAATCTGCCTGCACACTTTAATTGACATTTTGCCTGGTGCAGGTGCATACTGCACCTCATTTGTATGCCAGCTCCCCAGATTCAGAGGACATTCAAGCAATGCCGGAGTTTTTTGCTGGACCAAAGCTCAAGTGTATGAGGTGGAGAGTGTCTCCCCGCTACTTTTTCCCCGAATGCATTTTTGCTCACCATCCTGCAAGTTTCAGCAGCATGTACCCTGTTTCTTATACAGCCTCCCTCTCCCCTCTGCCTTCCCCCGGACCCTGCACACTGGCCTTTCCAAGGATGCGTGTCTCCCTCCTTTTTATTTCTGCCTATCTTTGTAACATGCAGCCAGCCTGCGGAGGGCCCAGCGGGGCCATGGCGGGAGGTTGCAGCCCGGCACCTGCCGAGCCCTGTGCGCGAAGCACGACCGGCCGCGCCTGCGGGATGTGTGGGAGCCCCGCAGCCCTACAGGTGGCTGCACGCTTGAAGCCCTCTGTGGCTAATTAAACCCTTTTCCAGCACACCAGAGGTAAAAAAACAAGTAATATCCGTCAGCCTCTTGCCACCCAAACTGCAGCACGCGTTAGAAAGTCCAGCGTCAGCTGGAGGTCAACTTTTCCCCTGTGTGAAACGGGTGCAGCTGGGTCAGTATGTTGTAGTCTATAAAGGAAAAGCGTTGCATAGGTGTGAGTATTATTAGCTGCTTAATAGAACTAGACAGCGTTAAAAATGAACCTGAGGCAGACAGTGTGCCATAGCAATGTCAGTTTAAACTCAGCTGTAGTTATTGCTGAGAACTACCGAAGTGCAGGGAACAAATAATTGCTGTAGCATTCCTGTAACTCTGTCAGTGGTTTCTCTCTAGCAGAGTCAAATACAACAGAGACCATGGAGCTCCTCTACGGCTACAAAGATTGATCTGGAGCTCACATTTTTCAGTGTCTTTTACAAAAAAAAAAAAAAAAGATTCTGAACAGTTGCATTACCTTCTCCTCTTCTTACAGCCTAGCAGAGAAATTTCCTGACAGGCTGCTATCCTCTCATACTGTGGGAGCTCTGTGGTCAGTGCAATTGCTCCACACAGGTGCTTTCCCTGAGTCTAGATGACAAGGTCAGTTTTGGTCACCAGGAAAGCAGAGGGATGGCTTCCTATCAAGAGATAAGCTTAGAATAAATGCATCACCAAAACCTCCCTGCCTTCCATCAACTCGTGGAAGAGTGACCATACGCAGAGGTGGCTGGACTGTGAGCCCTGCAGTGATATGGGGGGTTGAGAGGTGATGTGAAAACCTGCAGCACTAAGCTGGGAACACCTTTGAGGTTTTCTGAGTGAACTTCTGTAGGTTGAGGGAGCGGCAGGGTGTGCAGAGTTATACGGCCATCCTGGTGCAACTGCATCCAGTGCAGGGAACTGTCTTTTAACAGGGACAAATTTCCCCCCACCCCTCCTACCCTCCACTGTTACCTTTCGATACTGTCCCCCAACCCATTTTCTTATGATAGTGTAACATCTCATAAAAGAAAGTGCTTGGTTGACTTGGTGGTTCTTAACAATGAAACTGGTGTATGTAACTTGGAGATTTTTTCTAGAGAGCCTTTGTTTGTTTGTGTTTTAGGGTTCCACCTGCAGCTTCTGCATCCACAGGCTATGACTGTGTTCCCACTGAATTTCAGAATTTTAGTCCCAAATGCTACTGGGTAGGTTGTGCCTAAGCTTTAATTTGATTTTTTTTTTTTTAATACAGTATTATAGGTAATAGCTGTATTGAGAAATAATGCACTGAATACTTTTCTACAGTACCTAGAGAGGTAATGTTGTACCAAAAAATCTGTACTGATTTTTCCTAAAGGAACTTGGAAACAAAACAGTATGGCCATTGTATTTCAAACATTAGAGCAATTGTTTAGTACATGTGGTGCAACTCTAAATTTCTGTGTCAGAACATGGTGCCAACTCTGAGTTTCTGTAAATTATGGTACTGTAGGCATGCACATGTTTAGACAAGTGCTTTCCTATCTTCAGGTTATAGTCATATTTATGTATATGGTTTGGAAAAGCCAGACAATGCTCTTAAAGCGATAAAAGGGAACCTAAAACATATGCTCATTTTTCACACCATTGTTCTTTTTAAAACAAAGCAAAGCCTATTATGGGGCTTGGGTTTTTCTCTAAGTACACTGGCATTTGTTATATATAAATACTAATAATGTTTATTCTTGTATATCATAAAAACCTCAAAGTAGAAAAAAGAACCTAGTAAAACAAATACAGATAAACAAAGAATAATTCACTGCCTGGAGTTGAAAGTATTTTGTGCTATAGCTTGTGTTACTATAGTACACTCATAAACCTGTGACTCTAAACATCTTTAAATTACAGGTTTAGGCAGCCAAAATATTAGTGTAACTGGTTTTGGATTCAACAGGCTACCTAGTGGCTTAACCCACTACTGAAGGTCAGGAGAATATAACTCATCCTCCACAATGGCTAGACATCACCAGCTATGCTTCTGGAGATGTCCTGGAAAATGAAACTGTGAAAACATTCCAAGAGCTGCAGTGGGACTATTGTCTGTGACAAGATCCTCTTCGACAATACACAGACCTTGGTGCACGTAATACCCGATAAAAATCAAAGCTCCCCCTCGGGACCACTCTGCTTGCTGTGCACAGTATTTCAAATGGGTTTATAATATGTGGAATCAGCACCATCAGTGACTAAAACTAGCTCACAGCTTCTCACCCACATTCTCAGTTTGATTCATTGTTCTTTTAAATGTCTTATTTTCTTACTTTTAAAAAAAGGTTTCCCATGTGCCATAATACCTAGCCCTGGAAGATGCTAATCACTGTGCTTTATTTCCCCTTATGGACAAAACAGGTTATCACTCTGAGATACTCTTTCTGATTTTTTAAGTCGCAAAAGTAAAAATATATTTTCCTATAATATTTATTGTTCTTATTGGAATTACCATATGGAAACAATGGCTGTATAGAATAGTTAAGACACTGTGCAAGATTAATTGATTGCAGGATCAGCAGTATGCTCAAAGAGCATTAGCTTTCCCCAAGATAAGAATATTATTACAAATTATAAGAGGACTGTAACAGGCAGTGCCGGCCCTCAAAACCAAGTTCCACGTCTACCCCCACACCGCTGCTGATTTCAGTCTAAGCCTTATGCACTGGAGCTCTGCAAAGGATGATCACATGTGAATAACATAATTCCCTAATGCGCGTATGATCAGATAGTATAAGAAAAGAGCATCTCCCTGACTGAAAAATTTGGACTGATGGCTGCTTTAGCAATAATCTATATGAGAAACCTAAAAGGTAAGCATGTTGTTTTGATTAGAGAGCCAGACCTAGGAAAACAGCAAGAGGAAAGCTAAAGCTTTATGGGAAGGTGAAGAAAGAAAACTGCAGAAGGAATGGAAGCAAAAAGTTTGGTTCGTAACTGAAGAGGGCTTTTGTTCTTGTTAGTATTAGAGGTTAGTATTCTTTTCAGCTATAAAGGATAATTTGGGTTATGCTGATCTTACATAGCTGAGACGGGGAGCTGGACAGATTCTGGAGAAGAGAAGTGTGTGACTCATGGAAAGAGTAACTAGTGAAGAACTTGCTCGACTTGAACTCTTGCTTATAGGGATTTTATTTACCCCTGGGGAAGGGTGAAATTTTCCAGTTTGGCATAGAGCTAAACTACTTTACCAGCAAGAGAGAACTCAAAAGCCTCCTCTGCTGAGAAGATAAGCTTTCATGTTACAGGATAAAGGCTAACATGTAATGAAGATTATTGCACAGTGAGAGAGGAAAAAGATGTCTTAAACCATGTTTCTTTTAACTGTCAAAAGTAGCTAATGGAGTATTTGACATAAATGTTTTATTTAATGTAAGACAAACCATTACACGTTTATTTACAGCAGCAGACACTCTTACCAAACAATTAAGAAAAATGCTCCCTGCTTTGAGGAACTGAGACTCTCTAATAGCTCTTTCAAGAATATGATGCCCGTATTCTTTTCCATGAATACTCATAGAATTCAGTCAAAACTCTTTTTTGTTTTTATTCCTAATGTGAGTAATAGTCCACCTGTCTGGTAACAACACTTAAGGGCACTTAGAAAATTTTACTGTGGAAACATTTGGAAAGAAGTAAATTCCAGAAAATTACCTGCTGAAGAGGTTTAGTTTATATGCAAATTAAGCCTCAGCTAATCTGTACAAACATGCTTTAATAGAAAGGAAAAAAAACATACTTCCCGAAGGTGCTGATCAGAGCACTCTTTAAAGCAGTCTAAAACATGCATAAATTAAGTAAAACTCCCCAGTTTCTCCAGAACAGGGCAGAACTTAATCCTCAGGTGTTGCCTGCCTTGGGGATCACAGAGAGAGAGAGATGACAAGAGATTTGGATGCAGATTCCAAACAAACACTTTTAATAAATGAGTTATGAATATGGAGCTTCAGTTTTTTATAAACCCTACCTCAAAATATGAGGAAATACTTAAACTGCTGTTGTGAATCTTTTGTTCAGAGTAACTAAATATTTGTATAGCTTTGTAAAAAGACTTTGTTCAATCTAATTGTGTTGTCAAATCACCTAGATCCTCTCTGCAATAAAAACAAATCTTGAGTTCTTTCAGAAGAAAAAAACCAACAACACTCCATTTAAAAATAATATAATGACAGTTCATAGGAATTCAGTGTGTCAGCCCTATCTTTGAGCAGAGCTAAATTATTTAGTAGAAATCTATTCTAGTCTTTGAAAGATATGCGCTAACAAAAATGACAAGAGCAGACTGAAGAACAACTGTATAATTATGGCTTGCAAAAGCTGCCTTAAATAATGAAACACTGAAAATGTTAGTATTTGATGAACTGAGCTGTAAAGAATCACAAGAGATTCTTGCAGACCCTGAAAACGTTATGTAGTAGAACAAGCAAAACTGGCAAATACTCAGAAAAAAAACCACCAGTGTTTTTGCCAGTCAATGCCAAGGATTTACATATGGTCTTTGTTCAGGTTCTCAAATGGAGAGGGTTTCTCTCAGTTTAAATAGTTGGCAGTGATCATTTCTAATTTTGATAATTACAGTTGCCTTTAAATCAACTCTGCTTGAAAAAAAACCTGCAAGGTATCTCACTGGGAATCGTGAAACTTCTCATCCTGGAGAGGAATCCTGATCCTTGTCAGCCGTGGGTCCAGCCTCACAGAAAATGAGAGACAACACAGGTGAATTCAGCTTAGATGGAGTATAGGAATTGCTTGATCTCGGGTCAGAGATAGCCATCGATGTGCTTTGAATAGGAATAGACAAGAAGCTTTTGTACAGAGGTAGATCATTCTTTTTCTCTTCAGATAACATCTTTTCAGTTCAAGATTGTACATACACTGATAGGTCAAAACTGTGGTCCTTGAAAATTTTATGCTTGTTTTGAAAGAAAAGGATAGAAATCTACTTTTCTTTTTCTTTTTTTTTTTTCTGAAAACTGTAAGCTTTAGTATGAGCAAAGCTAGCAAATTCATCTATGCATGAATCCTGAATCCAGAGAACTTTCACCGTATGCTGCTGACTAAAATTCAACACATGTAAAATTAAAAAAGAACAAGGGGCTACATGACCCGCAAGCGCTTGCTACAACTGCCTGCTTTCCTGGATGACCCTAATCTGAAGAGAGAGTGGCTCTACTCTTTACAGTCCTAGTACATGTAATTCAAACAAGAATCTAACTCACAGACGGACCTTGTAGCACCGAGGCACATAATCAAGTTATTTCCAGACAGGAATACAGATGTGTGTAGCAAAGAGACTGCACAGGTTGTTCCGAACTGCTGCATGTGATGTTAAATCATCCCGTGAATCTGCATATTCTAGTGAATCAGCCTGCAGACTGTAACAGGAGTGCCTGCTTTTGTGCAAAAGGCTTCCGAAGAGATCTTCAGCACGCCTCCGCAGAGACACCGCCTATGCAGGAGAGAGGAGCCCCCCTGGGATGAGTGAGTGAGCGCGTGAACGAGGGAAAGAGCAAAAGGCTGCCCCTCAGGTGGGCTCCCCTCGCTGGCGACGAGGAGCTGTGGTTGCGTGACTCACTGGCTGGCCGTCACGGGAATGTCTGAGAGCAGGACGATGTCGTGGGCACGCTGCGGACGGACCACAAGCCGAGCACTGTTTAGATTCATCTGCTACTGCTTTAGGGAATCATGGTAAATTATGATGGCAAGCTTAAAACAACTTGGCAGTTATAGAGGCTTATTTTAAACACAGCTGTTAAGGGAGAATACAAATCTATCATTTTCATAATCATCCTTTGTTTCAGCTCTGTGTCCTGAGCCCCACAGAAGACTTGCAAAACTGCCGCTAACCTGAGGAATGGAAAAAAGATCTTGTGACATGACAGACTCTGAGGCAGCTTAAAGCCGTTGCACAAAGTACTCTGCACTCCACGTGCCGGCTTCAATCCAAAAACGAGCATCAGTAGGAAGGTAGGAAGTCTCCACTGATTGCAGCTCACTGAGATTGAAGCCTTTGGAGAAAAACAGTGTATCTACTTGTTTATGCCACTACTGCACCTATCTGTGGGGCTGTGCACACAATTCAGGATCACAGCCCTTGCTGAGAACTGCTAGGCAGGTCCTTCCCCCATTCTCCTCCTGGTGTCCCAGGAAGACCAGTCTGGACCAGGGCTTCTTGCTGCTGTCCCTTTGCACAGGGAACGCAGCAGCATCTGAAATACTGCTGGGCGTGCTTAGCCTCCCTCAGAGAGAAAAGTCCTTACTTAGGAATGTAACATGAGGTTAGTACGATAAAGACAACACAACTCACTGCCTTCCTCTGACCTCCCCATGCCTCTGTTTTGCTCAGGATCTTGCAGGCTGTTTGGGACAGCTACAGTCCAGCTGCTCCAAAGGAGCTTGAAGTAGTCATTCACCTTGATTTGGCTTGTTGCAAACCATGTTTTAATTATCTGGTGTGGTCAGCCCCTGCCAGGCCCTTCTTGGCTAAGCCCCTTTTGTTACATGGCCAGACTGAATCTTCTCTAAATATAGCCGAGGCTCTGTGAGGGTCTAGCTTGCCTCTCTACAGTACTCTTGTGACAACCAGCCTGGTGGCAAGATCAGTTCAGGCTGTGCCTGGCACTGTGTTTGAGCCCAGGTGTTTAGCCTTTTTGGGGGGTCTGCTTCATCCCTTCTGGCATGTCTTAGCTCTTCTGGTCACTTCTGGTCCTCAGGCTCGCTCCCCCTGCAGCCTGCCCCAGGAAGCCTTGCCCACTGTTACCCCGCAGGCCTGCTTTCCTGAAACAGGTTTCCATCCCACCCAAAATGGGCATGAGCCTTGCCTGTTTCCACCTGAGGCTGTTGTTAGGCACAATGCCACAGCTCGGTGTGGACTCGCACGGTAACTGAGGGTGGAGGGGACCCTGGGAGGTCCTCTGGTCCAACCTCCTGCTGAGAGTGGGGTCAGCGTTCAAGCATCCTGATGCAAAACTCAGACATACTGCAGACTGACATTAAACACCTCTGCAGACACCTTTTGCTATTGGAGAAAAAGTGATGGAAATGAAAGCCCAGCATTTTTCTCCCTACCTACATTTAAAAAAAAAAAAAAAAAAGCTTGTAATTTTTATTTCACCACCTTCCACCACAAACCTTGAAAGAGCAGCAGACAGAGGACCTACACACATACTCCCAACCTCTAACACTGGTGTGGCTGGGAGCTGCTCCAAATGCATCATTAAAAGTAGTATTCTGCCTTTTTTTTTTCAATCCAAAGAGCCAGGATCTGCTGCTCTGTGTGCCCAGCTGGTCTTTGAGCAATTGTTTACCCTGACAGTCGAGCTCAGACACTAGCTGCTAGGGCAGCAGTCTGAGCAGGGCTGGTTTTCTCTCTCTGTGACCTGGAGAGCAAGGCAGCAGCAGACAGTAGGGGCCCCACGCTGCCCACCCAGCGTCACCCCAAGCTGTTGGGGACGGGACAGGACAGGGGGAGCACAGACAAGGGGGTAAAAATGTTACCCCTCAGGTTATGAAGTGGCTGCTGCCCTGCTGTGAGCTGTTCCCATGAGCCATGGCTCCTCTTTCCATAGTCTCACATTGCTTTTGTGTACTTCCCTTCCACTTATGCCAAAGAAAGCCTGGATTACAAATAATTATGAAATCTTTAAGACATTCTTCAAAGCTAATTCAAGTCAGGAAGGGTTTTATTTTGCGCAGGTACTTTTCCCTTCAGTTTTCATACATCTGAGCAGCACACAGTGCAACAGTGAAAAGTCAGGATCCTTTGCTGAAGTTTATTTTTGTAGAGGTTAGTATTCTTGGCATATGACATAGCCATGCTGCGAGAGTTTTCAAATATTACTTGTAATATTTACTTTGCTTTTGTGAAGAATGTGTTAGTTTAAACATGTCTTCTCCTAAGGTAAAATGAAATAATTAAATGTATTTTTTTCATTTTTTGTGCTCCTTTCCACCTAATTTCCTCTGTAGTTTATTTATTTTCAGCGTGCATGGCATCGTACAAAGAAACAAGCAATTACAAAAAAAAATAGTATAATAAAAAAGTCAATAGATATTTTAATTATTATGTAGACAAGATATATATATATATTGCCTTGAGGGGAAGAATAATTGCAACAGTATAGCATGGAGATTTTCATATCTTGAAAAAAATGCTTGTATTTCTGAATCAGTTATTTTATGTATGTGTGGATAACAGTGAAACTGCCAAATATCCTAGTAGTTATTTCTGCTAGTTCAGGAAAATGGAATTCAAGACAATGCAAATCTGCACAACTACTTTTACTGTGACAGTTATGTCAGCAACTTGAAAAGAAGCCAAATCCAACTCGCCCTTAGCATTTTCTTGGATATGGCAGTGGTCTGGCATTACATTTTTGCCAAAATGGATTTAGCTTTCATTGTGACTTAATGCAAAAACAAACAAACAAACAAAAACAAACAAATGGAAAAAACAAAACAAAACAAAACAAAACACCCACAACCAAAGTCCTTATGGCAATCTGGTTTGGTAGTAGTCTAAGGGGGAAAGATGATCACTACCTTGGCTGTCATTAGTCTGTCTCCTTTTCCCATCTAGAATCTGGACTATCTGAGTGCTAATCTGACTGCTTCAGCCACCCAATGCAACACAGAACCCATGTTGTTCCGGGGTGTGAATTCAAATACAGAGCAAGCTGTCAGTCTCCTCATAAAAGCTTGTTCATCCCTGAAAAGCTAGTCTGCTTCAGGTGCCTGTGATTCCGAATCAGGAAAGCCAGTATCAGTTATCTGCTGGCGTGTTTGTACAGCGCCCAACGCAACAGGGCCGCATCACAGTGGCAATAACATTTCCCTGCAGGAGGAAGACTTCCTTCTGAGGAGGAGCTGGGCAAGGTGCTACAGAGATGCATTCATGGTAGCACACTGAAGGAGGGGGAAGCATAAGGTTGTTTACCCAAGGTAACGTAGCATGAGTTGCATCAAGACATGCAAGGGTTGATCATTACAGATTCTCAAGTCACAAAGGAGGGCCACCAGCAGCAAATGGCTTCAGCAAAGCCAAGCCACTTCTTTCCAAGCCTCACACATTAGTCCAGACGATCTGAGTACCTTGGAAGTGAACGTAAGCACCTACATGAATTAAAGCAAGCTGGACTTGTCTTTTTGTGAAATATTACTAATAATATTTATACGATAGCAGCACTCGGGAACTGCGGAGGCCTCAGGATATTAGTTGCTAACTGTGGAGTAATTACAGTTTCTGCCTGAAGGAATAAACAGCAGTCATGGCTGGAAGGTACAGTTCTGTATAAAATATACTATGAAGAAATTATATTAACATCGGCGTGGGCTTACTCTGCAAATCTACCTCATCTATGTATTTAGAGTCACATGTGCTTTACTTTAGTGACATAATAAAGGTCAATTACATTTTTTCCCTACTCTGATGACAGTGAGACTAAGCTGTTCTCTTTTGTTCAAAAGAAATACCTTCTAAATTAGAGTAATGTATACCTCTACCAGGCTGTGGCTAAAGGAACGTATATTTTGTAGCTTACAAAATGCTTTTTTTTTTTTTTTGCAGATACCTGAAAACACAGATAGAGGTCTCCAGCTGACTCTCATTTTGCAAGAAATTATAAAGACTGCTTTTCCTCCTTTAGCTCAGATGAAGTTTGGAATAACATTACTGAAGCTAGTGGAGCTACACTACCATAGAAGTGCTCGTCTGTAGACACAATTAGTGCTGAACAGAGTGTTCAAGTCCAACTGTCATATGTTAATCATGAGCTCCCTGCTCAGCTTTCCTTGCAGGCCAAGGCTTGCTGCCTGGTGGATCCAGAAGGGCAACAGGACCTTTTGTGGGCCCTGTAGCCTAACGCATCGGGCATTGCTGATCGTTCAGCTTGCTGCCTGGCTAACCTGGGTGTTCGATCACAGGAAGAAAGTGTGGCATTGCTGCATACAGATGGCTGGGTGATGGCCTGTGCTCAGGTGGCTTCACTTTCAACATAACGTGCATCTTCCCTGCAGCCTCCTGCTAAGGCCTCTGCCCACCTCTGTGAGACACGAGGCCACAGTCCCATCTCTTCCATTTGCTGAAAAAGGACTGTGGAGGTCTGAGTGCTGCCAACTTTGAAGGTTCAAAACTAACTGTCCTTCCTCACTTACCTCATGGGGCTGGCCTCAAAGTCATGAGACTTAAAGAAAAATATATATGGAGGCTTAGTTCTCTCTTTCATTTTGGTTTGAATAATGTTGTTTTGGTTCTTGTTGCAGGTACTCTCACCCTCAAACCAGCTTCTCCCTTGTTCATCAAGTCTTTAACCCTTGAAACAAGCCTGCTGTCTCACCAGGCAGCGTCTGTTTCCTGCATCCATCCTGCTTATGGCCTTCCAACCAGTTTGGCCCTTCTCAGCCTCAGCTATGCCCTCATTGCAGACCAACCAGAGGGCTGCCCCTCTGGTGGGAGGTCTACAGGCTAAGGACCCTTCTTTTTGTTTTTCTTTGTTCACCCTTTAGTCACAAAACAGAGGGGAAAAGGAACAGAAATGGTGTGAATTGCTTTTCCAACTTGTCCTTCAGAGAGTGGTGTGCCTAGTAGGTGGTGTGGGATGCTAACTCCTCCTTTTGACTGCACACTCCGTCAGTGCCTTTTCCATAGGAGCAGGGGAGACAGCCTGTTTTCTCTCAAGCAGCAATACCGTTTACTAGAGGCTCCTCAGAAGGTTCAGTAACCACTTGGCTTGTTTCTAAAAGGCCAGCACCTAGCTGTTTGGAGCTGGGTAGATGCACTTTTTGGTATTTGGAAGCAGGAACTTCCTACGAGCGAAGAAATTTTGAGCTGAGCTTTAGACTGCAGCGGCAGTTCACTGAAGTTCTCTTTTAGCTGTTAAAATTTCTAAGGTCAACCCAGTGTGTTAATGCAGCCAAACCAGCTCCCTAACACCCAAACCCTCCAGACATGGGTGAAAATAGAGTAAAAAAAGTGACCCAAACCAGACAAACAGACAAGAAAAGCATGGATTTTCTTGTTAGACGAAAAAATAGAAGACAGTTAGGTCTGCCATGTAAATTTGTGAGGAAGGCTTGACCTTAACCAATTAATCTCAGCTAATACTTAACATTTTTTCAAGAATGTTTTTGAACCTAGATCATTTTGTGCAAGGCATCCACCTTTGTGGATATATTTCCCTTGAGGTCCATTACCATTTGCTGTACAGTAGCTAGTAATACACCACACTTGCCCCCTGTTTGACATGACTTAAAACCTACATTTCTTAAAAGCAACAGCAACTGGCTCCTGCTGTGGAATGATGCAGTTTTTGCCCTCTGTACAACAAACCCAGCCACACAAGTAGTTGTGATCTCATTCCGGAAAACTTCTGAAGGACAGCGGCCTTGTGCAGAGCAACAATCCTGAGCACCACATCAGGTTCTCGCTACTTACTCAGTCCTCCCTCCAACTCTCTGGTTTCAAGGTATTTTTTGTTCCCTAAACATGGTAAAAATATTTAGCATACTCAGGTTTGACAATAATTAGCCTTCAGAAGACTGAACTGTTCAGTTGCTGAGAATGTCTTCCAAGTTAACACAAAAAAAAACAAAAAATGCAGACGTATATGTTTGCGAAGAGAGGAGGCAATGGTCTCAACGCTTAATTTCTTAGTTATTTTCAAGCTGGAGCTACTTTCAGGATTTATCTCAGTTTTTCTTCCGAACCACCAGTTTTAGTTCTAGTTTAACTCCGTGTGGATGTGCAAGCCCCCAGTACTAGTGCCATTTTCTTTTCAAACACTGGGTTTCAGTTTAGAGCACGGTAGGCACAGAGGCAGAAGCCTTTGCGGTCAGCGTGGCTCCCTTACGCTGCGACTATAGAAAGCTCCAACTCTCATCTATTTAAAACATCTATTTATTTTTGAGCAGTTTTAAATAGATGAGAACTAAGGAGGAAGAGACTGCTGTACTCTTGCCTGGAATCTTGTCAATGTGGAACCCTTCTGCTCCCCGTGCCGGCGGTGCGGCTGCGCCAGCAGCGCATGAGGGCAAAATCTCATGGGTTTGGAGGCAGGGGCAGCGTGCTCAGAGCTCTGTAAAGGAGCAGAGGAGGGCCCCAGGAGGAAGACCCGAGTTCCACGCTGCTGCATTTGCGAGCAGTTTGATTCTCCACAAAGCTTTGTGGAAAGAACTCGGACACTAGCTCCTGAGTATTTTAAAGGATGGAATCTTCAGGGTATTTTATGAACTCTTTATTTATCATGGTAAAAAGTGGCATCAGTTATGATACACTGGAGACAAACGCGGGCAGTTTTGCTTATATATTAATTCCAGATGTACAATTTGGGTTTGTATTTTGTTCTTTAGGCGTGCGTACGGCTTTACAAACATAAAGCCAAAAACCAGCGCGGTCCCTCCTGGTGCTGCGGGGCTCTCCGTCGAGAGCGATCCCAAACCCACGGCTCCCATCGCGGGGACCGCGTTCTCGCCTACGAAGCTTCGGGAGGTTCGGGGCCGCCCCCCCACCCGACGCCCCAGTCCGTGGCGCAGCCCCCAGGCGGCCATTTGGGGCCCCCCTGCCACCGACGCCTCACGGCCGCGCTCGGCTCTCGCG
>VXAA01004516.1:447092-475679 GCA_013399115.1 Anseranas semipalmata | reverse complement strand
TAGTTTTTTTTTTTTTTTTGGTGGGGGGGGGGGGGGAAGCCCCACGTTAATGCTTTGGAAAATGTTTGAGGAGAGGCTCAGTAGGGTAAATAACCTGCCAGAGAAACAAAGGTGAGGAGCAAGGAGTTGCCATGTGTGCACACTGTCCCATTGCCAGCAGCCTCTGTGCTAATCCTGTACTTAGGCTGTATGTAGTTTTGGAAGCGTTGAGCAAGGCAGAGGAGGTGGGTTTGGAGGAGCTCCTGTACAGGAGTGTACCTTTACTGGGATAGCTAGAAACACAAAACAAGCCCATAAAGTAGCCCTGATGAGATCAGTGCTGTCATGTCAATGTTGTCCTTTCCGATGCAAAACAGGAGGAATCTCTGCTAATTTAGGCAGGACTCAGGGCTGACTGCAAATGGCTAAACTGGAGTTATGTTGCCATGGGGTCGGGAAGAGCTGGAAAAGACAGGAATGGCATCCCTCTTCAGGAAGCCCCTTTAGGTGTCAGCAAGATCGCGCAGACCTTGGAACGTTGCTTTAGTTCAGCAGGACAAACTTCTTTCCCCGAGAGAGCTGGAGGAAGCAGTGTTTTCAAGATGCAAACCGTGTTTGGGGGCTTTTAGAGGGGCTTTTGTCCCTGTGTGGGATTTTTCACAATAAGGAGCAATCACATTTGTAATCCTCAGAAAGGTCAAGTACCTTTGACCTGAATGGAGCTGTTGCCAGGGGCTTTATTACAGTAGGCTGTTAAAGACGAAACTGCAGTTTCCCTGACCAACTTAGATATGTGCTTAAGGTAGTCTTCAAAATTAACATTTTCAGTTTAAAGTAAATGCTGCTGTGTTACATTAGCCACTTTTTTTTTTCTTTTGCTTAACACGCATGACAAGTACTAGAATGATTTCCTTCAGTTTATATTGCTTGAGACATTACTTCGAGGCTAGTTGCAGAGCTTATTAAACACCTACATTGAAAGACAAATCAAAGTGAGAAAAAAAAAAAAGCTAATTTCAGGAGATTATTTAAACTGCAATGCAATTGTCCACCAATTTTATTTTCACTATTGAGCAAAAACCAAATTTCCTTATTGTGGCTTTGATTCACTCTGTCTGTCTTCCAGTAACTTTTCTTTCCAGATAATTTCAATGCATCCTTTTAAACTTGTGATTATAAATTAAGTCGTCTTTGCTTTCTCTTGTTTAAGTTCCATCTTTTCAACTTCCCCCCATTATCATCCAACTGATCTTTTTGTCTTCTCTTTTTTCATTCATTTCTATTTTTAGGTTCTTCAGTAAGGACTAAGGCAATTGGATTTTTGTGGGATAGCTGTGCAGAATCTCATTTAAATCCATGAATTACTTGGTTAATTCACATAGTTATTGGAGGAATAGAGTAGCAGATAAAGAGTTAAAAGAAAGCTGGGGGGATTTTCTGTTTGACCTTTGTTTCTCATCTTGTGTCTCTCCTATTGGGCCTTCCTTTGCATTAAATACTTTTGCTGCCTGCTCTGATGCTGCTCTGATGCCTCCCAGCAGTGGTATAATACACTTGGCTTGGATCTTCTCAGTTTTACCCCTCTTTTGGCAAGCTTTGAAGGGCTAAATGGCCTGAAGTCGTCTGTTTTGTAACTTAGGAAAGCCATGAGATAGCATTGACTTGATTTAGCCGTGGAAGATTAGTCTTACAGCCATAAAAGCCAGATACCTCTTTTTCTTGAGCCTCCCGATGTTTCTTTCAGAACAGAAACCCTATAACTGGACAGATGTTAACCCCTTTGTTTCCTATAAAAATAAGTGATTTTTTCTTGAAAGTCAGATAGCAAACTGTCAGTTTTTGAGTGGAGTGTTCCAGTTGTGGATTAATTGTGCCACAAATGCAGGCACACCTGAGCTGACTTCACGCAGAGTCAGTTTGGATCTGTCAGGGTTTATTAGCTCAGGCTCAGTATCACTTTAATAAGTTATTTGGCCTCTAGGGTCAGCTTATATTCTTTTGCATGGTGCAAAGCCTGAGCTAATAAACCCCAGACCCATACTGGCTCTTTCCAGGGCCAGCTTCCATTTGTCTGCATCACGCTTCCAGCACCAGCGTGCTGAGAGCCAGCTCTGATCACGGGGCTTATTAGCTCAGGTGTAATCCCAGGCTGCAGCAAGCACCATGTGTTTCTGCTGGGCTGCACCTGTGTGCGTACGCCTGCCTGTAGCCCTCAGAAATAGGGGTCGGAGTGAAGAGGCACGGTCTTGCAGCCCAGGCGCTGTTTGTCGTCCCCACTCCCTTCCTCTCGCCCGGTGGTGGTTGCTGGGCCTGGTCACTCACGCACGGAGCTGGGGCTGAGGCTGCTGTTCCCGTGGGTGACTCCGTCCCAGGCTGGTGGCAGCCGGGCTGCTCGTGGCAGCAGCTGCGTTATGTGTCCCGAGGGAGCGGCGGCAGGAGGTGTGCGAGGTGTTTCTGCGCGGGTCAGAGGGCAGCGTATGGATGGAGGAGACACGTGGACTTTTCCAGTCCTTTTTGTAAATTTTAGTTTGAAGGTGAACTGCCTGTTGTGTTGACAGCATTCGTGTTCTCTTTGAAGTCTTGCAGGCTGTCCTCAGAAGGTGAGCTTCTGTGCTCCTGTTAACCACCTGGATGAGAGTGCCTGCCATATCCAGTTTTAGGCGTCTAGGTTTTCTCCACTCTGTGCTTAATATTTCAGTCTTACGTTGTAAAGTTTTATCTTAAGAACTTGTTTTTCAAACTCGGTGTGACTTTGCTCGTGAAGAACTGCGTCAATCTAATTACAAATATGAAAACATAAAGCTCAGTCTTAAAAGTCTTCAGAATTGCTTTATGTTGGGAAAATGACTCCAAACCTTCAAAGACGACCTTTCTGAAATGTTCAGAATATCCACCCTTGGGTAAAGACAGAGGTGGCAAAAATTCAACCACAGCAATAAACACTTTGGAAGGTTATAAGCATGTGAAAGGGTTTATGACAGATTGTCTTACAGCCACAGTTATCAGAGGTTATAATCTGTGTAAGAGCAATAATAACATACCACCAAGGCTGGAGACATTGTGTTTTGTTAGTACTTGTTGCATTACTAGAGCATTGTACAGACATTAATTAGCTCTCTAACATGGCTGTAAGGCAAGTAAAACCTAGAGAGTGGGTTTTAAATTATTTATCTCATTTATGGAAATTGAATCATAGGTTAAATGCAGCATTGGACAGGTTATAACAACTGACTGAAAGACCTAAGCTGGTAATTAGGAGTTCCTGTCTCTCTACTGCGTGCTTATCCTATTCAAATCTGTTGTCTCCTACTTACTTGCTACTAAATTTTTATTAGTTAATATTACTTCCTGCAAAATATACTCTTTTGTTTGTTCTTTTTCTTAATGATTACAAAGAACTGTATTTTGTGTTGGGAAGTCAAGGAAGAAGTTACCTATTGTATGCAGGTTCTGATATCTCCAAAAAAGATTTGACAGGGCTGCCTTGTTGTAATAGTAGACACCTTCTAATGTGTATAATATGTTTTGTCTGGAGTATTAATATAAAATGTTTGTGAGTGTTCTCGGAGTAAACTGTATAGTTCAAAAAATAGCATTGCCTGGAGGAATTCTAACTTTTGCTACAATAATGATGTAAAATGCTAGTGGGACGCAGAGAGTTGGTTGTTAATGGAATACTGAAATGTGCAAGTTCCTTATTGCAGAGGTGTAAGGAAGGCTCATAGGGCAAATGAGTGAGAAAGTGGACTTTGCAGAGTTGTTTTTGTGAATTTCATATAGGGAGAGGAATTACTAACTGCATAGATGTAGAATCCACGTGCACCATCCTTGTCAATTAAAAAAGAAAGAAGGCTCTCATCTTTGTTAGCTGAGGGTGTTACATATGTGCACACATGTATTCCGTGGATGGACCCACAGTGAGGATTTTGGAGTTGGAACTGGGCTAGGTTCTTTGAACCGGGCCATGAGGTTCTTTCCTTTCCTTGTTGTGTGCCCAGACACCTTGGAAAGGTCATAAGAAAATAGGACAAACAATCTGCTGTCTTTTTAATATTAAAAGATTATCTTGTTTATTCTTTCTTCTTTTGAAAGACTTCCAGACTCAATGTTAAATAAATGTGCTAGATAAACAAGGTCTAATTTATTTTTTGGAATAAGAAAATATACAACACTAGAGTCTTCCTGCTGCAGGAGACCAGAAAGCTGTGCTAATACTTGCTCTGAGGAAGGTCCCCTTTGTTCGGTTCCCAAATCTGCACGGCCTCTGCTGTGCATTGCTGTTCAGCTGTCCTGTCCCTAAACCTTCAGAGCTATACTCCTGGCTGTTGCCGCGTTAGCAAGCTGCAGCTCCATCTCTCCTTCGGGACAAGGGCACGTCAGTGTAACCAGCGCTTCTAGATGCCCAGCGGTGCAAGGCCTGGCTGGAGCGTGCCCCACGTTGCTTCTGGCTTGTGCTCCTGACTTTTCTTGGAGGAGGTGAGGGAAGTGTTGCATGCTTAGGTCTTGTTCTGATCTAGGGCTTCGATCCACACCTGGAAACTTAGAAGCATATGTGGGTTCCCCCAGTTTAGATGTAAAACTGTGTGCCACTAAATATTTTCGTACTGGTTGCTCAGAATCTCCCCTGTCTTCAGTTCAGCTCTGAGCAGTGGTGGTATCCAGGAGAGCTGTACTTCTGATCACTGGAATGAGTACTTCAAATGTTTGCAGCTGTGTTTCTTGGAGGTTTTCTGGTCATAAATGGTTCCCAAGGCTTGTGCTTAATCAGTTTTGTGGCTTAGAGTTTTACCAAGTTCTGTTTATTTACATTGTATATACAAAGCCTAACTATAACATACTCTTCCCAAATGTTTCTTCACATTTGGAGATCATCATCTCAGTAAAAGCAGTATCAATCTCCTTCAAGTTATGTCAAAATCAAAATTAAAAGCTTGAATGTTAAAGAGACGTAACTTCTGTGACCTCATGTAACTCACCTGTGCATTAGTCCCTTTTAATTTATTCTTTGATGTTGCTTTTAAACACTTTGAAATTGAAAAACTGAAAGCCATTACCTGAGTAGCTTGTTTTTGCCTCTGCTGTGGTTGCTACTGTAGTACGTAAATAAAACTTTTAGATTTTATATACAAGGAATAGCCTGGCTTGTGTAGTGAGTCAGCCCTCCCTAGCCCTCCGTGATAGTTCCACGTCACTTTGTTGTCACCCTCCTTGGGAAGGAGGGGAGAAAGGGAGGATCCAGATCCTTGCAATCGTTGGCTTTGTCTATGGGAGCGAGCAGCGTGGGCTGATGGGGGCAGATCTATAGGCTGAAACCCTTGGTTTCGATGACCTGAGGCCCATGGTACGCCTGTTTCAGGTTTAGTGTTTTATTTTGGACTAGGTGTAGCCTGTTCTCATGGAATTCAGAAATTTCAGAGGTTGGACTAGGTGATCTTGGAGGTCTCTTCCAACCTGAACGATTCTGTGTGATTCTGTGTGAATGAATGCCAACGTGAGGCTGAAATCCATTAGGCACATTCCTGGAGCGTTCACATTTTTGTGTAGCTGTTTAGATTTTATTTTTTGAAGTACGTTTTGTCTGGATCTAAAATAAACATAGCGCATGTGCCTTAAGAAGGCCCCACAAACAAAACGTCAGGTGAGGTGAAGAAAACATCAGCAAGTGTGGCTGGTCAGACGTGCTCCCAGAGAGGACCCTGGTCCAAGCTGGAGCCCGACGCGCGGCAGCCAGCTTTGCTCTGGGGCGAGAGCAGGGGGCCGAGGAGGAGCTGTGCTCTGTGGTGCCGCTGTTCCTGTGAGGAAACAAATCGCCTGCGAGGATGAGAAACCTACCTGCTGTTTTCTTTGTGACCGGGTTGTTATTTTGCTGGACGCGAATACTGTTGGAATGATATTATGGCCTCTTTTATACAAATACCGTGTGTGTGTACTGATTAAAAAGGAACCGAACCCATAACAAAAAACATGCACAGAAAAAAGAGCCTTAAAATACATTTCTGTAGACTTTGTGCTCCCATACTGAAGCAGACAACAGGTTGATAGCTGGATGTAGCACTTTGTGTCAACAAACAGAGCAGAGCGTGTAGTAGAGCTGTGGTAAATCTGCAATGGACAAAGTGTCTTGAGCGCTTTCTCTCTTAAGATAGTATCAGAGGGGACCCAGAAAACTAGTTGTGTTTTTTTTCCTTTTTTCCCTTTCAGATTTGTCAGCTGTGTTTATTTTCAATGTGTCTGTAGTTTGGAAGCGATGTAGAAAGCTGTGCGGGTTCTGGGTGAGCGCTGTGGTGGACGCAGCGATGCCGCGGTGCTCTCCTGGCTCTGCCTGAAGCAGGGACAACGTCAGTGCTGGCAGTGAAGGACCCTTACAATGCTCAACTGCCCCTCACACCGCACAGCCCGGAGCTGTTTCTGCCTTTGACACTTGTGCCTCTTTTGGCCCATTTCCCAGATAGCAGCGCTCTTACCTGTAGGGATGCTTCTCCTCGCAGCAGGGTGCGTTCTCCTCTCTGTCCTTCCTCTCCCTTGCAGGTGGGAGCACAGCAAAGCACCCGTGCCTGTGGGATCAGCAAGCCTCCCGGCCTTCGGAAAAGAGTGGATGCCCAAGGTGCAGGCTTCTGCACCCCCTGGGGTCTTGGCAGGAAGTTGGGTGCAGC
Source organism: Anseranas semipalmata (assembly GCA_013399115.1). Classification (NCBI taxonomy): domain Eukaryota; kingdom Metazoa; phylum Chordata; class Aves; order Anseriformes; family Anseranatidae; genus Anseranas; species Anseranas semipalmata. Next base: position 469,047 of record VXAA01004516.1, on the reverse strand, counting down.
ACCTCTAGTGATAACTTTGCAGCCTCTGCTGTGCAGTGCTGCATGTTAGAGACTGATCCTGCCCTAAAGCAGGCTCAGGCTGCCTGGGGGCAAGGGGGTTAGCAGAGGTGGGTGGAGAGGGGCACAGGCAGCCCTCAGCTGGCTCCTTGTTCCATTATTGAAGTGCTGAGTGTTAGCAGGTTGTGGGTGGTTCATGTTGTCAGGTGAGTCTGTTCAGTAACTAACGTGGACTGATACTGGGCTGGGTTTGGGTTTTTCTGCTTTGGATTTTTTTGTTCTGCTTTTAAAAGCATCAGTATTTCCCTTGTGTGGCTTAATTTATTCCCAGAAAACAGATGCTCTCCATTGACTACAGAAGGCATGCAAAGCTCTGGTGTCTCTTTGACTGCACACAGGAGAACAAGGATTTCACGTTAGCAAGTCAAGATGTGTATTTAAATATAGAGCTAATAACAGTTCTGCTCAGCTGTTCTCTTTGTGAAAAGCAGGTAGTAATCCCCATATCAGTGCAGAGTTTTGGAGAGCTGCTCCCTGATAGAGGGGGGGATTGATTTGTCCTATATTAAGACTTGTTTTTCCATAAATCAGTTTTTTATTATCTCTAGATGGCAGTTTAAGCCTGAATTTCTGAGGAACCTCAACTACATAGTGAACTCTTAGTGAGAATTGGTTGGGTTTAGAAAAACTTTATTGTTCTTAGCATCTTAATTACTCTGTTATGATTAATAGTCTTTCTCTGGTATTTCTCTTCTGTAACACTTCAGTTGTCTGAATCCTGCATCCAGTTAAAATTTTTCAATTGTTTCTTTACTGAGCTTCTGTTAGTTCATTCGGTTTCCTGCATATTTCTTACAAAGTATTTTGTAACAAAATGAATAAACAGTGTAATGAGAGAATTAAAATGCTTGCAGACTGGAGTGTTAACCACTCCAGCAAGCAGGAACAGCATGTAACATATGAATCTTTTGGTTTCCTTAGCTTAGTCCATTCTGTAGTGAATGATTTTTTTCTGTTGGTACAGAAATGAGAGGAGGACATATATAGCACGTGAGAATTTAAATTTTGTTAGTACTGTCAGAACATGTATAATTCCAATCTCAAATCATTACTTCAAAATATCTCCTAGATTGTGCAGTCTAACTTAGTTTATACTATATAAACTCCAGTAAACACATTAATGAAAATGCCAAGTATCAACCAGTATGTTGCATTCTTATGACTGATAAAATAATGTCCTTTTGCTGAAGTTAGGCTTTTGAAGTATTTGAGTGTAGTTGCCATTAATTTCTGATATATTGTAGCATTTAAAGGTAATTGTATGAAGATATGTAGAAAATAATAAAGTATGTTATGTGGTCGTTGTGCTAGGAGAGAACCTTTTTTATTTTTTATTTTTTAAAAGAACTGTGTATGCCAAAGGCATTGTTTTTTGGTTTCCCTCCTTTCATGGAGGTCATGTTTATGTAGTCATCCATGTCAATACAGGAATGCATCAGACGTTTGAAGTGGACCAATGAAGAATTCCTATGTGATGCGTGCTTTTATTTGAAGTATATTTAGGGAAAGAATTCCCTAAGACCATGTAGTTATGATAAGAACAAAGTTCCTGTGTAGGAAGACACAGATGGTCATAATGTTTCCTCCATTAGTCATGCAGAGGTCATGCAGGCTTTTTGGAGCTAAATAATCAGCAGAATTAAGTAACTTTAACTTTCCATAGCATGGTCTCACAACATGGTTATCTCACCCTTGGTCACTAATGCCTCTCTCCTCAATCCTCAATGACTGTGTAGATGTGTTAGATGTACTTCTGGTAAAATTCTGTTGGGGAAAAAAAAAATGTTGAAAAGTGTTTGGAGAGAGATGCTCCGATGGAGAACTAGATCCCTGGAAAAGCACCAGGTGGCGAGCACCAAATGTTCCTTCAGTTAAGTTTTGGGTTTCTAGTCTCTAGTGTTGCATCCTCAATCCTGAGTTTTGCAGTGCTTACAAAGACTTGAGACTCAACATGCTAATTGGAATAAAAGTCTAAAAGTAAGCGGTGAGCTAATCAGTAGGGCAGTTGGGAGAACAGGAAACCATCATAAACTTTGTCCTTCTCCAGGATGTCGGCACCATATTTAGATTTTTCTGAGGGAATGGGTGGAGAGTGCCTCTTCCCATTCAGAATCCCCAGCTTGTAGCCTCTCGAGAAAAGGGGCCCTTCCCCGCTTTTCGTTTGGTATGGGTGTGGGGGGGTCACCGCTCTGTCTTTCAACACAGCAGGAGTTCAAGGTGCCTTTGTATCATGAATTTTTGTTTAGGATGCTCACTCGACCAAGATGTACTTAGGTTTGGTTTTCTTGTGTGCTTGAGGAATAGTAGTCTTGAATTAATGAAATGAGAGACAGTATTTGCTATGCCTTTAACAGCCTGTTCCCACATTGAATGTAACAGAATTTGACATTGCTGCTCTAAGCACAGCTATATTGATGTCACGGTGTTTTTTTCTCCTTGCTGTAAACTTGATACATGCATCATTTCTTGACCATTTTATGCTGGAATCTGAGGCATTCCCACACTTCTAATCCTCCTTCCAATGACAGTTTTCTATTACTTGCCCTCTAGCATGTGTTTTGTCTGACAGGCTTTACACACTCCTATGAGAGAAGACGGTAGAAACACATTGGCTTAGGTCGTTATAAAGGCTTAGTGATATTTCATTGGCAGCACAGATGATGATATATACAGCACCAAAGTTTGCGGTGATGAAAGCTGTTGGAAGTTTGTGCATTCTGCTTAAACTGATGCTTGCCTGTGTGGCTAAGAAGGAAAAAAAACAAAACCCTCCATTAAAATTTATGTTCAAACAAAGGAAGGAGCTACTGGATGGGCTCACTAGACTCGCAGCACTGTACATTGTAGTGTAAGCATAGTATGAAAGTATTAGACATTCGGGATGGACCATGACAAATGTTTGTGGTCATTTAAGTACAAACCAACAGCACTTGCTTGACAAAGGAGATGCTTAAAGGTGGAGCTGAGGCAAAAAGGTTAGGTGCTCAGGAAGCCTTTGGGACTATGGAAGTTGTTTATTGCAAGTTTCTCATTAAAAAGTACTTTTCTCTAAATTTCAATTCTTCAGATGATCTTGAGTGGCAAGGAAATAATCTTATGAGATGTTACCGTTTGAAGAATGTAACTATAAATTAATGTAAAATCAAAGTGATGAGCATCTGTATGGGAAGGCTTAATGATCTTAATGTGAGAATTGTCAGGAATTCAATATAGAAGGATTTTTCATGACAAATGGAGTTGTACCTGTGTTTTGATTATTTAGAAAAGTATGAAAAAAATTTTGATCAGAACTTCAATATATTCTAATATTTTATACTTATTTAATATACAAAATTATGCTTAATTTAGTATATTTTAATTAAAACAGAAATACATTCCATAACAACCTATTTTCAAGCTGTTATAAACCTTACATTTTAGGTCTCACTCCTGCAAATATTTATATATTCTTTAACCAAAATCACATGAACACATGCACTGAAAAGTGCGTACATATAAATCAGTCCCAAATACTACATATAGATGTGTTGGAAGGGTCTTCTAAACTTTAAGCCTAAGGGTAACATTGTTATTTTATGCCTGCTTTTCTCAAAGAATGTCATAAATGCAGCCATACCAGGCCTGATGGGTGCACATCTAACCCAGCATGCTGTCTGTGGCGGTGGCAAGCAGCATTTCAGTAGGGAGAAATGCGTAAAAGGATGAGCTTGTTGGGATAATTTCACAGGAAAATGCTTTCAGTGTCTTGTGGTTCAGGGACTTCCACAGCAATCGTGGGACACACGACACAGACGTGTATACAGAGAGGGGCCCTACAGTGGTGTTCCATGTTGTTATTCCTGAGTCCTTTTCTAGAAATTCTTAACACTTGTGTTTTTTCCTTGTGACTGAGCAATGAGCCAATGTTTTTATGGAACTACTGACGACAGCTGTTTCAGAGTGGTAGTGGTCTGCCTGAAGACCAGCAATTTAACGGGAAGTTAGGATTGTTTTTCCCCAATATGTTCACTTCACATTTATCTACACTGAATGTCATCTGCCATTTTATTGCCTAATTGCTTGAGGTGTAAAGTCTTTCTGCAGTTTTTCACGGTTCACCTGCATTGTTAGTAACTCAAACAGCTTGCTACCTGATAAACTTAGTTACAGCTCATAACTTAGACTTGGTTTATATTTGCATAGCACTCTTTGTAATGAGGAAGAGCTGGATGGAACCCTTTGGCCCCATTAGGGGTGGACAGGACTCTGTCTTTTGATGGGTAATTCCTAAATGGGCTCTGGGACTTCACACCTCTAATTCAAGTTTTGCTGTCACTGTTGTGGAAAGGCTGAGAACAAATGAAATGCAATGGTGTATCAAAGGCAATAATGAAAGGCAATGATGGATAAAAGCTTTGTTCAGAGAACAATAATAGCTTATAATAAAACCATCCATGGGGGAGCAGAATGAATATACTGCAACTCTGAGAGAAAGCTGAGCAATACGAAATGGGCTGGCTAAGAAACAGCAGCACGTTAGTCACTGTCGATTGCTGTGTGTGTGACTCAGTCACATTATGAAGGTTTGGGATTTAGAACAGGGTGTCTCTGCAGGTACCTAAAAATAAAAGTTCTTGATAAGTATCTAAAAGGTGTTCTTGCATGCACAACAGTATGTGCGATGTTGAACACGTACTACTCTTCTGCAATTGCTTTGGATAATTTCCTGTCTTTCAGAAAAGATCCCTACGCAAGTCTCTTCTAGAAGAACTGCCATGGGGGTAACTTAAAGCAATCATTGTGCTGTTGTATTGCTAACTTCAGTGCTGTTTTTGCCAGCAACTGTTGGTCAGTGCTGTTTCCGAATGAAAGAGAAGGCAAAGCGCAGCCACTGTGTGCCGTGGAGAGCCACTTGCTGATCTGCAGGTGTGCATTGGGCAGGCAGCTCCCGTAGTGCGGTGCTTACTGGGATCTAACTGCGCAACGAGAAGTCGGTTGTCCGTGACTGTGCCATGTCAAGGAGATGGGCTTACCACACTGGGAGGAGAGAAAGCAAGAATGTTAGGAAGCAGGCGTTTAGTAATTCTGCTGCTTATGGATCAAACTTCCTTTATTTTTAGTAGATACGGATTGCATGGTCTTAAAACTCCTACAAAAACAACCCAAAGGAGCCCCATGTACCTTCTTCACCAAATTACACCTGTGGAAGGTGAGGGAAGGTTAGTTACCTTGTCTGTGCCCAGCCTTCTGGAGTGGCTGACTTCCTTGGCACAAGAAGTTTTAGATGCTGAAACTTAACAGGTTCAAAAAGCAGATCAGTGAACTCCTGGCAGAAAATCCTGTTGAGGGCTATTAAACACAAAAACGGTACTCTTGCTCAGAAATTGCTGATCCTCTCATTACTGAAGGCTGTAACGATAGAAACTTTTACTGCTTCTCACCCAGTTCTTATATCTATCCTTAAGCATCCACCTTAATAATGGGAGAGGAGACTGGATGAAGTGCGTCTTTGATCTGGCCCAGTAAGGCTAGTCTCATTGCTTGCATCTTTGCCAAGCTTCATTCTGAACTTGTAGTCATGCCCACAGCACTGGGCCTGTTGCTTTTAACAGGAGAGTATCAGCCCATTTTTCAGTTTTCAACATAATTCTTACACACTCCAGCTTTTGGAAGCTTAGCTTTATGGAAAATAATGGTGTTTTGAGTTAGATGTGCCATCATTGTTGTCTTCAAACAAAATAATTAGGTCATACATTTGGCACATTACAGCTGTCTTGAACATTTTTAAAAATAAACTGCTGTATTGTATCAATTAAAAGTTCATTTTAATTCTTTCCTAAAAATGTGATCCTCAATTCTGTTTTGTGATCTTCTGTTACACAGCATTCATGAAGAACTTTGATCAAAGGATGGATTGTTGTGAAGAACTAATGGATCAGTTTTTCAGCCTGCTGTCACTGATCACATAATTTGAGACAAACCGAGTCTTTTATAACATATTTGCTGGACCTGCTGATGCTTGTTTTGTTATAACGCCAGATGTTAGAGTAATGCAGTTTGTCCTGCAGAGCTTTGTATGCTTTATGTATATATAAATTAGAGAAACTTTCTGTGTTTACACTGCTGTCAGTGAAATAAGAGTCTTCAAGTCTGAGTAAAAAAAAAAAAAAGTCATTTCAAAACAGGTTCTACTTTCAGCTGCATAGTTTTAAATTCATTGCAACCTTATTAGGTTCACTTTGATAACTGAATAAGTTTTGTTAGGCTTCTAAAGCATACCTTTGGCTCCTAACCACAAGAAAAAGAGCTGCAGTTTTCTCAGTGTTGTCTTTTGCACATGTATAAATGATTATTTCAAGTATTTTGAGAATTAGGAGATAAACGTTGATTGGTGTCCTAGCAAACTGGATATTTCGTTCTGTTGACTGTCCATTTGGGGTGGACTTGTGAGCTTAATTTTATGTTCTGTTTTTTAAATAACTTGTTGAGGTGCCTGTAGGTTAATATAGATGCATGTCCATAAATCTCAAGAAATGTGATTTCAATATGAACATTTTTCATGTTGTAAAAAATGGGACTTTTAAAACTAATTTTTGCAGAAATATTTATTATTTCTTTCTAAAGCATTCCAGACTGTGCCTGAACTGTTTCACCGCGATCTTTACACTGTTCCTACAGAGATGACCAAGGTGATGGGGTCACTGTTCCGGTCTCAGAGTCTCTCCAAAGCCTTTTATCATAGTGCTGTTGTCAGTGAGGAATAATTCTTTACGAACACACCTGCACTTGTATTACCGGGTTATTTCTGTTTGAAGATGTGTATCTGTGTTGTCTCTATCTGGTAGCACGATTCTCTCCAGACTGAGGAAGACAAAATCGCATAAAAAACCTGGCAGATTATTTTTAAACAACCTAAAACGCAGTGCAGATCGTTGCTGTTACTGTACAGCTGTCAGACGTAGCAGCCTGTATTCAATGTTTTGCCCTGCAGTGGAGAGAAAAGTTGCTGAGGCAGCTGTTTTCACATTACATCAAGTAGGAGATGCCACGTCCTCGGCTTCCTTTTTATCTAGGCAGCAGGAGTAGCAGAGACCAGTTAGCCAGCGGTAACAAGATCTAGTGTGCTTTGTTCCAGTGATGATTACTACATTTTTTTTCCTTTTTTCAAAGCAATACTGAAAGGGGACCTCATGCATAGTTGTGGAGGAGGTGTGTTGGAGTGGCCTGGCTCGCCTTTAGTTGTATATAACTAGAAATACAGGTGTCCCCTTCAAAGAACCACATTAAAAAGGGTTTTGAAAGCGCACATTCAAAAGGACCTTTTGTTTTTCCACATTTAAAAAGAAATCTTTCAAAGGGTCTTGTGCTCTTAGATCTTTTGTTGTTCTGAAAGTATTTCCTTTTAACGAGTAACAGTAGATGGGAATAAGTAAAGGAGCAGTAAGATGGGAAATCCAACGGGTGCCCTAGGCTTTGTTCAGCAGTCCTGCGGTTCCAAATCCAGGAAGGGCCGCACTCCGGCTTGCCCGTAACTTTCTGGGATTTCTGGCGCAGTGCAGTGCTTAGGGTAGCTATATAGCTCTATTTTTTTTTTTTTTTTTCATTTTTTCAGCAGTTAGTATTCAGTTGCAGCTCGTGACAAATTCACTTTTGCTTCACTTCTTTGGTCAAGCAAACTTCATTAGAATTTAAGGCCTCAGAATCGATTTTCCAAAGATATAATCCATTTCAGTCACGTGCGAATTTGTACTGTTTGTAGCAAAATCTAGGTCTTAAAGGCAAGATGCAAGGAAGAGTTGGCTTATATATTATAATATATGCTTGGTGTAAATCCCTTCTCAAGTTCACAGTGAAAATTTTCTTCAGCCTTCTGGCAGTCAAAGGCAATGCATACTCTCCAAAATAATCAGAAATATAAGTAAGCAAATGGCCACTTTTTGTTGCCAGGGAAATGCACAGTGTGCAATTCAGCTGGCTCAGTCACGTAGCATTCAAGAGGAGATAAATTGCTGAACAGCACGTGGAAGGGGGGATTGTATGTGAGAACAACACCACGTAAAGGGAAGTGCAGTGTATGTATGTAACTCTAGTGCCACCTGTACAAGTGGTATACACGAGACATCTGGATCAGGTGGTATTACCAGCTGACAAGTCCCACCCAGTTAACGCAGTTCCATCCTAGCAAGTTTTTCATATATATGCTTGTTATATGTACTTTGTTTTTATATATAAATGTATGTATAAAAACATTGATTGAAGTGCCAAGTGCTCCAATTTATTTGGAAGAGGGCTGTGTACTTTGTTCTAAATCATTACGAAATTGGATATACCTGAGTATGGTGTGGTATGGTGTTATGGTTTGTGATACACTGTTACCTATTCTAGTAAAACCTCTACCTCTTGATCTGGCATATTGTTTTGTCTATGGAAAAAGATCTGTAACAATATTAGAGGTCTGCTCCCTTTGAAGGGGCAAAGCATGTTGCTCAGCTGTGCATCTTCTCATAAATGCTTCATTGTATTCCATCTCTAAGGGGACAAATGAAAAAATGATTTAACAGACGTTTTAATTCAAATTGAATTTTACTATTAAATTATATCCTCTGGAGGAGAGAAGCCATTTGTTTTGCAATCTTTGTGTTATTTTAACATTATCTAAATATAGTAGCATTGTAAGATTAAGCTTCCAAAATCAATCCTGAAATTAGGCATACCTTTGCAGTGTTATGTACGCATATGATCAGCAGCTGCTTCTGCTTTTTTTCATCTGGAAGACTTGCCTCTTAGTATTTCTTGCTCATTCAGAACGGACCTGATCCTGTTTTAACTAGCTCTAGGAGATGTGTTGACACTAGGCGGATTATTCAGACTCCCTCTATCGTCAGTGGATAGAGCAACACAAACAGAGCGTAACTAATCCGATGTGAAGGCGGGTATCTGAAAGTGCATTGTCTTTTGAAGAAATTTATCCCTCTGTACCGGTGGTACAAAGAACATACAGCAGCTAGTGCAAGATAACGCCAAGCACCTGTCTGCAGCCCTCAGGTGTAGTTATAGCTTTGTAGGAACAGTTTGTGCATCTCCTTTCTCTTGTTTTTAATATTATTATGGCGGTAACTTCAGGGGAATTGCATCTGGGCTTCAGAGGGAAAAGGGTTGAATCATTTCATGCCTCTCCGCATCATTTTGGTCATCTATAATGTGACTGTAATGATTCATTCTAGGTGCATATAAGGGATCTATGATTTTAAATAGTAGTAGAATGAATCCAAGCCTGGATCTGCAGTAAAATTGTATAATCTGCCTATTTTTCATCGGTGTGCAGTTTGGTTGTTATAGTACGGGGAGGCAGGATGCAGGGAAAGAGTACAGAAGACTAACGGGCAGATTTGAAACAGTGCAATGTTTCTTGATTTAACTTGTGCATTTCCTATTCTTTAGCTCACCAACATTTTACTTTTTTAAGCTGTTCAGATGTTGTGCATGTATTACATAGGAGAGCAGTAAAAGTTATCCCGACTTACAAACTCTTTTGTGGAGCTTAGCAATGTTTGTCTCTTACTCCAATTAACATTAGCAATTAATGCTTTTTTTTTAATTGTGGGGTGGGTTTGCATTTTCCATCATTTTTTGTTTCACAGCTACTTTTTAAAATGTCTTTTCATAGCTAACTGCGCACCACCGTGCCAAAATGGAGGGATGTGCCTGCGACCTCAGCTTTGTGTGTGTAAACCAGGAACAAAAGGCAATTCCTGTGAGGATACGGTCATGCAAGACACGTCTTCTACTGAAGGCCGGAGCCCTGTCATCCCCCCGTGGCCCATACCCCAGCAGGCTGCCCAGCAGACCTTCTCTCGGAAGGTGCAGGTCCCTCCGAAGGTTGGCCCTATGACTCAGATGGCATTCACCATCAAGCAGAAGCCTCCTGTTGGATTACCTCAGCAAATGCAACCACAGTAAGTGTTTTGTGTTTATTTTATTTTTGCTTTCCAAGAAGTCCAATATGTTGGATTTATAAAATAGTGTTCTTTGCATATATTTCAAATAGTCAGACTTGGAATCTTTCACAGATTTTTAAAGAACATTTTATTTTAACTGTAAGACTTAAGTGGCTTTTTAAAATTTCTATTACTTATAAGCCAGATCTTCTCACCTGAATAGAATATCCCTTAATATCATTCAGCCTTACTTTCCTTAGAATGACAGTGCTGTACTAATTTCACAGGAGTTGTTCTTAATTTCTACTGGTGACTTCTTGAGTTTAACCTAGAACAAAGTCCCAACACTCTGCATAAATGAGGAGAGTAAGATTTGGTGTTTGTGTGGTGTTCTGTTTTTTCCCTTCCATTATCAGTATACAACCCCCCCCTTTTTTTTTCCTAATGATATTTATAGTTTTATTACAATGGATACTTCTGTTTGCTTGCGTTTGAGGTTTAGGATTGTAGCTGCCTGTCATAGATAGCAAGGAAACACTCCTAGAGAATTTTTCCTCAGACTTCGATATCACTTTCATTAGTTGAAATACTTCAAATGAATCTGAAATTTCTCTAACTATAATGTTGCTTTTTTAATGTGATTGACCTTAACTTGTTTCAGGGCTGCATATGATATGAGGGGAGAGAGAGATGCACAGGAGCCTGGTGATCAGATTGAACGTGGACAGTTTTAGGTGTCAGCAGTAACTACTGTACTTCCAGTTCCAGGTGAAGTCAGAGGCAAAAAGTGTTTCCCTCCTGTAACAGATGTTGCTTTTGGATAGCTGTAAGCAGGATGCTTCACATCTCTCTTCGAGCCTTGAGAGCAAGATAGCTGGGACTGGGAAATTAACTGTGCTTTGCCATGCCCAAAATTATAAAAAATGAAGCCAGAAGGGCAGTGTGGGATTAAATAAGACTGCACCTGAGTAGTTCTATGCTCCTGATAACAAAGTACATCCTGCCACACCTCTCCAAGCCGCTTCTGAGAATAGAGATCACTGGGCACTGCCAATGATGTCTGGTGCTTTCTGGTTAGGTCTGTATTAGGTTCCTTCCTCCTAAACCCTTCCAATTCCTTTTACTGGTGTCCTAGTTTGTGTAGCTGTGGAGTCATAAGCAAAAACAGGTACATGCATCTTGTGTGGAATAGGAAGAGGAACCTAACTGAGTTCTGTTGGAGTTCTTAACCCCAAGCCAATATGTTCTTTGAGAAATGTGGAAGGTGGAGCAGAGTGGTCTTTAAGAACAAATACACTTGAAGTCTTGAAGGACAGAGAAATTGCCACCCAATTTTAATATTCTGAAGTACTCTGAGCCCACAGAGAGCAGGGTTATTGGGGTCACTAATGTGAAGGGGAAATTACTAGTAAAATAATCAGACTTCTCCCTGCTCCCTCCCATACAGGCCAGCAGGATTGTTAATCCTCAGCACCTGGCTTCTGTGCTTAGCCCCACAAAGTGTGGTAGAACAAATCAGTACAAAAAGGCCGGGCAATTCCTGTCTTTTCAGTACTGATTCCTGGGGAGTGTACTGTATGTCTTTCTCCCTCTTTCTGTCTTCCTCCACACAAAAACATTCTGAAGGAACTCTTCCTCCTGTTGCAAGAAATACTAGTTTTCCAAACTGGGTAGTAAAACATATTTAAAAAAAAAAAAAAAAAAGTTCTTGCTTGAAAAAAATCCGTCCTCTTCCACCCACTTGGAAACTGTGCTTAGAAGGGGCTTATGGGTGGTTCCAGTGAAGACTTGTTTCTTTCCCATTATTCCTGGAAAAACTGAGTTCAGGGGTAAAGAGTTCCTCTTATATTTAAAAAAAAAAAAAAAAGATAAACTGGTATTTTTCCATGCTACTATGGGTTGCCAGGCTTTGATGCTCGAAGTGTTTCTAAAGGCTACTTGCAAGGGTTCCATGCTTCACCGAAGTCTGTTTCTGACTGCATGGGACAATGTCCCAGGTGTAGAGGAACTGACCTTGGACTGAAAAAACAGTCCCATTATCTACTATCCAAAGAGCCTCTGCATGCTTCCACAAGCAGTGCAAACCCAGGTGGGCTTTGTTGTTAATGCGATCCTTCTTCACCTAGGGATTTTCTCCTAGATTTAAAGAGACTTTTTAAGGTAAATGGGATTGTTAGTCTTTGAAATCACATGAAAATAAATCAGTTTCAGCCAGTTCAATAATAGAGTGGGAGGGAGGATAACTGAGTCTTCAGAGTCATGAGGAATCCAGCTTACAACCTTAGCAGGAGATAGAGAGGGAATGAGCTATTTGACAAACCAAAACAGTCATATGAAATGAGAAGAAGGTGCATGTTTAGATATAACCTATTGAAATGAGCGCTAGCAGTAGTTCACATGTGGACTACTAGGGCAATTTACAGGGCTGAAAGATCCTTCTGAGGTCAGGTCTCCACCGTTAGTGCAGAGCAAGCAGGCTAGCTCCTGCTTCAGTTCCTCCTTTGCATGTATTTATCTCATCTGTTGTGTAAGGCAGCTCAAATCTTGTTGGAATGGCTTTTTCCTGTTCCCATTCCTAGAAATCTAGGAAAGGCTCTGCCAGGAGTGGAATCATCCACTGTCAGCGCAGTTGATACGCTCATCTAGGCGCTGCTGCTGTGCAAAGCTGTCAAGGACTGGTGAGAGCCAGGGCAGAACCCAACCCGGAACACCAAAATAAGCTCCTAGAAGAGGCTTGTCCCTACAGCATTTCTGTTTTGCCGTCCTCTGTCCATTTTCATGTTTTGTTTATGAAGGCAACTTTCCTAACTTCAGTCATTGAGATGTATTCTTATGTGTTTTCATGGGATCATGGTAGCGATGATATTCAGGGAAGTAGGAGGTTCACTTATTTCTTCCCAGAGATCTCTTTTTGAAGAACAGGGTGCTGAACAGAAGGAGACCTGGAGAGAGATTCATTTCCTGGAATATCTTGGATTTAGAACACACAGGCACTGTCATAGCCCAGGGCTGGGGATGGATGTTATCAGGTACAAGGTCTCATCTTGGAGGAATGTTAGCAAAAGATGTAGATGGCTGTAATTGAAAACAAGTGGTGTCTTGGAAACAAAAATCTGCTTCTTATTGGAACCTGTTGGTAATTCTGATGTCAATAACAGATGTGCTTTTCTGGTCCTGACTCGATGTGATAGCTCTCCAATAACTCCGAGTGTTCCCTTCACATCTCATTCTCTCACATGTTGGCAACAGCGTAGCACCAACAGCTTGATTTTCTGCATTTGCCAGCTGTGAGAGCAGAAAATAACACTTTTGTTGTTGGGTTTTTTTTTCTTTTGAAGTAAGCTTTCCATTATGGTTTTGAGGATGGTCATCAGGAAGTATAGCATCAACCAGCCAGAGCTCAGTAATATTCTGAAGTGTCACAGCAGTGCTCCTTCAGCCAATGGCAGCTTCTTTTAGGAGGCAGTTGTTGATTGTGAAAGTTCACTTTTGTGCTGGGCAAAGCAAAGCTCATCGAAGGAGAGGTGGCTGCACAGGCTTTAGGTGACAGAATTGGGATTACCAGTGTGTCTAACTCACCTAGAAATACTTCCTAGGAGGCTCCCCCCTCCAACCTGTGTTCTTGGATCACTGGGACTAGTCCCATGCTATTACAGGCAAGCAGATCACTTGCTAATTTTAGTGAATCTGATCAACATATTAAAGTTGTTTTTTTTTCCTTCTGTTCAAGAATGTAATATTTTTTCAATAGTTCCTCAAAATTCTTACTAATTGAATAAAGACAAATGTGAGATTAGTGTGAATTTAGATTAAAAAACAAACCTGAGAGGAGAATTGGGCAAGCTGTTGTGACCCTACTGAAATCTGGAGGACAACTGAAAAAGGAATGTATTTTTTTTATAATCTACGATTATAAATTACAGATTTATATATATATATAAACTCTAAAGATTATTGGCTTTGCATTGTACAGTCTCTTGGCTGAAGTTTACTGCAAAACATAAGAGGCTGCTCTTTTAACTATTTCATTTCCTGTCCTGCCTATTAGTTCTTTTTTGTATCTTTGAGTATATATAATTTTTTTGGAACAACTGGTTCTAAGATTGGTTTATGTGCTTGCTGACCAGGTGATGGTTTAAAAAAAAGATTAGAGAAGTGTTTTTTGAAGGTTAATAGCTGGTGTGAGAGTCAATATTTCTGGAGGACATCCATTTACATCACCATTATGAGTGTTCTTTGTACTAAAGATGCACAGAACAAGTGAAGCTTCTTTACTTCTGGTTCAGAAGAGCTCTGCACTGCAACTTCACCATGAGATCTGTTTGAAAATACTGTATGGAAGCTCATTTTGACAGAAGATTGGACTTAAGTCCATAAAGACCTTGACTTTTTTTTTTTTTTTTAAGAAACTATTTTTAAGGGAAAGTGGAGACTTTGGAGTAATGTTGAGTTTAGAAGCATGGAAGAATTTAGGTTGGAAGTGACCTCTGGAGGCAAGCTGGTCCAACCCTGTGTTTAAAGCAGGATCACCTGTAAAAAGTTGCACAGGGCTGTTGTTGAGCTTTGAATACTTCCAGGGTTGTCACAGTATCTCTGGGCTCCTGTTGCAGTGTTTGACCATGCTCTGGGTAGGGAAAAAAAAAAAAAATCTCTATCTATTTGAAATTTCTGTTGTTGCATATTGTGATAATTCCGCCTTGTGTTTTTGCTGTGTGTGTCTGTCTCCATCTTCTTGACGTATTCTCAAGAGGCAGCTGCAGATTGTAATATCATCCCCCTGAGCTGCTTTTTCTTCAAGTTGAACAAACTCGGCTTCCGCAGTCTCTCCTCATACGCTGTGCGCTCCAGTCCCTGGGCAGTCTTGGTGGCCCTCCGCTGGGCTCGCTTCACTATGTCAGTATCTTTCTTAATTTGAGGAGCCCCAGACTGGACATAATACTCTTACAAGTGCCAAACAGAGGGGAGTAATATGGCTATGCTGTTGCTGACGCAGCTCAATATATGATTGGTGTTCTTTGCTGTGGGGGCATGCTGCTGACTTGTGTTCAGCTTGTCCATCAGGGCCCCAGATCCTTTTCTTCAGGGCTGCTTTCCAGCCATTTCAGCATCAAACCTGTGCTTTTGCACACGGTTGTTGCGTCTCAGATACAGGACTTTGTGTTTGCCTTTGAATTTGTGAGCCCATTTCTCCAGCCTGTCAAAATCCCTCAGCCCTCTGGTGTAACAGCCAACTCCTCCAAACTGGAATTATCTGCATACTTGCTGAGACTACTTTTTTTTTTTCCTCCCCTTTTCTAGGTCATTAATAAGATGTTGAACAATACTGGTCCCAGTATTGATCTCTAAGGAAAACAGCTAGTTACTCACTTAACCTCCTGTGAGTTGGGCTTTATATGACTGATTACCCATCTATTCAGCCAGGCAGTCCAGGCAGATTTTCACCTACTTTACAGTCCACTTATTCATATTTCACCATTTTTTTTCCACAAGGAGACAACAGGAGACTATGAAAGGTCTTGCTAAAGTCTGGCTTAAAAACATTCATCACACTTTTTTCATGTACTGAGCTAGCCATCTCATCATAGAAGTCAAACAAAGCCCAAGCAAACATTTAAAAAACAAAACAAAAAAACCCCCGCAAACTTTAATGAGCTAAAACTAGACAGTCTGTGATGGCTTCTTAACTTCTGAAAGTTATAGTTCAGTTGTTTTTATTCTCTGTTGGTGATATTGTTTCCCTTCAAAGTCAAGAACTTGTATGATGCCCTGCCTTCTTTCTTCAGGAGGAGAGACCATCTCTTTTCTCAAGGGTACACAGGGGAGCTGGAGCTGGAAGGAATTGAACTATAATTCCAGTGATGATATCTTGGAAAACGAATCTTTTTCATTCTAGGCAAGATTTTCCATATTAATATTCTTAAAGCTGCTTTTTCTTTTTCTCAGTGCAACTTGGGTTTTAATCTGTGTACTTAGGCACGTGCATGTGTGTCTGCACTGAGGACTGATACACCTAAGTGCGTACTTGAGGATACTGAGTGTATAGAAGGGCCTGACCAAATCTTTGGTTAAGAGTGAGCCATGACTACGCTGTTTTAGGTGCAATCATAGACTGTTACCTTGGTCTTCAGAGCCTTTGTCATGGGCTACTAGGTTCTGTGCTCCTACAGACCAGTGCAGTGGTGGTTTGATTTATTCTCAGAAAAGAACATCTAAATCCTCTGAGTTTGGATCAGTGCCATGTGCTTTGCAACATCAGGGAGTTTCTGCTTCTCAGGCTTCAAAATTTAACTCCAGTGATCAGAGGTGAGGTTTGTCCATCCGTTCTTGAGCCCACTATTTGTGTCACAGAGAAGTGGAAAACTGGTGGTCTGTCTTAAGCATTAAGCTGATGGCTGTATCCCTTTAGTATTTAGGCTTCTAAGAAGTAATGTCTTAATGGTGCACTCGTTACAAGTTCATTAATGCTAGGTGGCTCCAGGGAGAATCAGGAAAGTTAATTTTCCATTGTGAGCTGTTTGGAATGGATTCTGAGGTGTCTTTGCACAATGCTTTTAACGAGACCTGTCGCAGGGAACTATAGTGTACCCTGAGGTAACTGTTTTCTTCCTAAATGACTTGAAAAGCATATATGCAGGCTGTTTATCCATATTGCCCTACAAGGCACATTCCTTTCAAAAGTGTCGTTGTACCCTTCCTTCCCACAATCCCAGCAAATTGAACACACTCTACAGGGTGGGCTTAACTTTTAAATTAACTTGTCATTGAATTATTTTCTTTGACTGCTACTGGAATATGTTCACATCAATGTATGTTAATAACAGCAAAATACAGACATAATGATGTAGGCATGCTCCATGTGTGTAGAAATTGCCTCTGCTTTTGAAGCACTGCTTTGCAGGAAAGTGCATCACTTCTAAAACTATACCAGTGCTTTCAGTTTAGTCGAAAAGAGGAATGTAAGCCACCAATCCAGACATCAGTGTTTTTCGAATTTTTTTTTTCCTAGCTGAAAAAACATGTACCTGTCCATTCAGTGTTTGCATGAGGATGCATCGCAAGTGGATTTAATGAGTTTTCGATGTTATTTTGTTGCTGTGTTGCAAACTGGTATGTGATCTTCCAGTGTGGCTTTTCCACTTCTTAATTTTTTAAATCGTGCTACCATTAAATTTTTTTTCCATTTATCAAGGAAATAATTCAAAAGATGTTGACGAACATTATGTTGTTTAATGCTTAATAGTCCCTAAAATCGTTGGAGATTTTATATCTGCAGAGCTTCACTTCTTTCTGGTAGCTTGCTGGGGACTGAAGGTGCATGGTTTTCCATGGGTAGCATGAAAGCATGTTTTCAGTTCTAGTAAGGAGTGTTTACTTTGTTAAAATTTAGGTTGGGATAGCACTTTTGTAATATAGTAGAAAGTCTTTCTAAGCATTCGGAACACTTACTTTAAAAAGGGTTGCTCTATTAGCAACTGTTTGTGATACCAAAACAACTGTTCAACAACTTTATACTTGACTGATGCTTTTTACTCACACAGATAAAAGGAGTGAGAAGTTTGTTCCTTAAAGCAAACTATCGTGCAATGACAGTGATACAGGACATGGATGAACTAAAAACAGTATTTCAACTAGCTGTTGTTGTGTTCACTTGGAGCACATATAATTAATAAGCTAATGGGAATAATTTTCATGTCATTTTCATTCGCCTTGCTACACAGCTGGAGGACTAGATCTCAGGAGGCCGATTTGGAAGACCAATATCTATTGTTAAAATACATCTGTACCTTTAATGTCTAAAGAAAGGAAACCAAATTGAGAATAGGGCTTCTTGCTAGTCTCAGATATAGAAATATGATTTAACAGTATTCTGTCTTTAGAAAAATGTGTGGTTTTGTGTTTGTGTTTTTCTTTTTTAGTGTTATAACAGTCAATGAGCAGGGATATTTTCCTCTGTTTTAGGGACATTGAACTTGGAAGAAAGGCTTAGTATGTTTTTAGATGTCTGCCTTTGCTCTTTGTACCAGAAATCTTGCTTGATATTTGATTTTCAGCCCTTCAAAAATAAGAGTAGTTGCAGGTATCATCTGATTTTTGTGTCTTGGATGTTTGGACAACACCAGAAGTTATACTAACACTTAGTCTATATTGAGAATTCATTCTTAATAACCTTCTTAAATAGATAACAAAGACACAAGGAGCCCCTCTTCAGGGGATTTTCTTAATCTTAACATTTTGCTCATGGAGCAGATAACGAGATGGTTCAAGGATCTTTATTCAGAGAATGATGTGGGGTGGCCTTAGACAAAGACAGATGTGTTTTCAGGATTGGGCCTGATTAATGGCAAATACCTCATTGATTTCTCATCTATGAATAGCTTGCTTGGCTTATGATTTAGGATCCCCAAGAGACATCTACTTCATCTCTAGGAAACTCATTTTATTCTTCAGTGCTAGGGTCTGAATACTTTCCTTCTCTGTGAGGCAAACTTTTTCCTACTGAAAAGCAGTTTCTACTTTACCTAAGCTCCACAAAGGTTTTGTATGACATACATCCCTGTACTTCGATAAATTCCTCCAAGGAATCCAAAACTGTTGGATTCAGTTCAATGTGTAATCAGTTGCTAATGTAACACTACCTAGGAGGTTTATTACTCATGTCTTCTTATGTTGAATTTTGAATGTTACTGCTCATCAGTAAATGGCAAGAGACAGATTTTTTTTTTTTTTTTTTTTCTGTATGACTGTATTTAAGACACGAGTGTAGGTTATGAAGAAGGGTAGGCAGTTGGAGAAAGTGGGATTTTCGTCTACTGTTACTGTTCAGGCACTGGCTTTTTAGCAGCCGGTATTCTGCTTGGCGGGGACCTGCAGTAGATCCTTGTCGATCGCCTGCTCTAGCAAATATTCCCTGAATTATCTCATAGGGCCTTAAAGAGTGAGGTGCTGGAGGACCAGAAGGTGGACTGATGGTTAATTTGGTGTCTAGCCCACAGCACTGTATGTGAAGATATGTTTTCTAGTGCGCTCAGAAGTGACGTAAGCAATTGAATCACGACTGCTTCACTTTATGTTAAGCAACTTCCTACACTAAACAGAGGACCTCCTGCTATTCAGAAAACACCATTCTCCTAAAATACTGCATGTAAATAACTGCAGGCCAGTAGTTCACCAAAGCATTGCAATTATTGAAGAGAAGTTCTCTGTGCTTGTAAACAAAAAGAAGCCCTATTTCTTCTGTTGAGACATAGAGCTTCCAGGTTGAAGGAAATATTTTCAATAAGTCAGCCTTCATTACAGCCCTGTTTGGTTACTAATGCAATCTATAGCTTAAAAAAATCTCCATAGGTGTGTACAGGAAAAAAAAATCTTTTCTTACAGGCTTTGTTTGTTGTAATAATTGTTTTTTTTTTAATTTAAAGTATGCTCTATACAGAAAACCTACCATCCAGCAGAGGACAGTCTTTATTAGAGCCCATACCACCACTGGATGATATTGAAAGGAACTCTTTTTCTGTTTGGGTGCTATGATAAAAGATGCTTCAGACTTTTCAGGGATTTTATAAGCAGATTAAACCCATTTTAAAGAAAATACTGCTTTTGGGTGCTTTGTGTCTTCTGTTATTAAAAAGATGACTGAAGATGGAATTATGTACGTACTGTGTTAGGGAAATGAGTTTCAAGAGCAAAGTCTGTTAAAAGGAAGGATAGACAATACTAGTACATACTATTATGTTGTTGGGCAGTAGGTGGCAAGCTTTGCTTTTCCTTCTACTTAGGGTTTATTTTCATGTTGCAGAATGCCAGAATTTTGAAAAGGGTGGTTTGAATTCACTGGAATATGTCATTTATTGGCAGCACATTTTTTGAACCATCTATGTTGTTCATTGTGTATAATTGTCTTTCTATTGAATGCTGAAGTGAAGCCTCTTTTCCTCAAATGGCAGACGGACACAAATCAATACGTGAGCTCTATTGTATTCTCTTATGGCTTCAGTAGAAAGATTACTAATACAAAAATTAAAAACAAATGAGATGCAGTCACAGTCAACCCCAAATTATTTGGTTTGTATGCTTCTCCTGTTCAACTTTTATTGTGGAGCACACTACAGCTGGGGCGGGGAAGGGGGGGGGTACACGACACCCTCTTCTAAAACAAGAAGTTCCCAAAAAGGGACTTAATGCTTCTAGCTCTGTAACCAATAACTGAGAAGGAAAAATAACAATGTTTAGTTTGCCTTTCTCCTGGTGTGTGGTGTGTGCCCCCGCTCCATGAACTGCTAGTCTGGTATAGCTGTCCTCACAAACTCAGCAGGCTCTGCTAACGTGTGGGGTTAGGCTTGGGGGCAGTAAAGCAACAGCCAAGTGCCTAGCTAAAACTGAGGCTGTGTAAAGGAGGAAATGCTCGATGCTTGTCCTCAGGTACTTTCTGTTGTGGGTTGCTGTTAATATCCCATCTCTGCTCAGACTTCTTGCCTAGAGCCCATCACCTGACGTCCCAGGGATCAGCAGCCAGCTGTCTGTACCAAGGATACAGGGGGCACAGCACCTTTCCTCCTGTGCAGTTCCTCTCAGCTGTTGTCCAGCTTAGACATCCTCTGATCTTTACCTGTTAGACAAGTTAACTTTTGCTGAGTTTCCCTACAGCCGGTGAGTTGGAGTTCTTACTGCTTTGCTACTGTATGTTTTTTGAAAAGTTTGCTCTGGATTAAAAAAGTGATACTCCCCCCCTCTCCTGCACATTCTTTATAATAATTCTTCTGAGAAAAATCAGCTGTGTTGGATCTTCTTGATCTCAAATTTAAACATAGTGATATAGATGGTTATTTAATTGTGTTGTCCTAGAAATTACAAAACAATAATTTACACTTCTTCTTAATATGTCAGGGCATTCTGCACAGGGGTCTGCTTATGTAAATACAGGCTCTACATGAGTTTACATTTGTACTGTGAGGCTTTGTGTCCTCACACTGTTTCTGATGAAGATCAGAAGCATTTTGGGACTAGTAGAGTGGTGCTGAGCAGTTAGTTGAAGGCATGATTGACTTAACTGCTGCAGCAGCACTAGGCATATGTAAAGGATCTTTGGCATCAACCAAAGTTGAAACCAAAGTCTTTTGAGACCATTCTGATACTGCAGCTATTTTCACTTCTGTAGTCTTTGGCAGTGCTATTGGTGTGTGTGTGCTAGAACAAAAACTGGTTCAAAGGTAGTTACTCATCTCCTTCCACTGCCAGGCACTGAGTCAGCCCTCAAGAGCACCTCCATTCATCATTCTAGGGGAATGTAGTCATCGGGCTGCAGGCGCTGAAGTCACTGTTTAGTTGGAATAGCTGGTCACCATCAGGACTGGGATCGTTTGTGTTGGCAGAGAACATGGAGATGATTTTGTGATGACAGTGATATCAGTCTGAGTCCTGGTGTCTTTTTTGAACTGTGCTGGCACACATTTCAGTGCTCCTGGCCATGCAGAGTAGGAATGCTTATAAAGGTAACCCTGCAAGTTCATATTGTGATCTTCAGCCTCTTTCTCTGAGACCTCCTCTTTGGCTTTCTCACCACGGGTGCATAAACACAGGGTCTTTTGTTCAGCTTACTGAATTAGAGAACCTTACTCCAACGAAGCAGATTGTCTCTGTGTGTACTTCAGTTAAATGCCTTTAATGGTTTTAGGCCTGGAGTGACAGTCTGCAAGCTGATAGATAATTTGCAGTTACTTCTGTTGGACTGAGTATTCTTGCTTCTAGTTAGACTGTAACAGACCTGGGTCTAAAGCAGGGTATCAGACCATGGCCTTACCTAAGTGTTGTGTGAAAGGTAGACAGACATGAATTTGTTACAAAATAGGGTAGCCGTCTGATGGGGTTTGTTTAGCTCAGTGGTTTGAGAAGTGAGCAGATCATTATGGCAAACTGCCTTTAAAAAAAAAAAAAAAAAAAAAAAAAAAACCCCGTTTTTTCTTCCACCTTTTTTTTAAACCCTT
>VXAA01004516.1:405853-447055 GCA_013399115.1 Anseranas semipalmata | reverse complement strand
AAAAAAAAAAAAAAGTCCAGTCTGTTGCTCCGACTTGTCTGTAAGACCTTTTAGATCTGAAC
Organism: Anseranas semipalmata; assembly: GCA_013399115.1. Taxonomy (NCBI): domain Eukaryota; kingdom Metazoa; phylum Chordata; class Aves; order Anseriformes; family Anseranatidae; genus Anseranas; species Anseranas semipalmata. Next base: position 446,993 of record VXAA01004516.1, on the reverse strand, counting down.
ATTTGTGATTTTTACCACACCTTTACTCTTTCAAAATTCCTTCAAGGATATCTTTTTTTTTTTTTTTTTGGTGGATGGAGGCCAATGTACTGTTGAAAGGTCACTCACTGCATATGCAGAGTACTTCGCAGAGCCAGATGCTTTCTAGCTCCAGTCCGTCAAAAGGGAGTCTCTGCTGAACTCACAACATACGTAAGCTTGCAGCCAGAATGATTTCAACCTCTATCCACCAGAAAAACAAACATATATTGGAAGGAGTTTTGAAAGGATGAAGTATCACCACTGCACCACCACACAAGACATTTATGAGGTTCAGTTCCACAGTCATACAGTTTGGATTATTAACATTCCTGAGGTGTTGCAATCTATCTGTGTGGGAACTTCTCGTTTTATCCATACTTGAACTATCATCTAGTGAAGTGAAGGTCTTACAAACAGGTGTTAGAGGATGTTCGGTGTTTTCATTAGTATCTTGAACAGGAAAAGGATTCTCAGAAAGAGAATCTAATTTTGATGCAGAGACTTAAATTACAGGGAGTGGGTGGGATCTGGAGGTTTATCTGCAGCAAGAGGTTAATCTGTGTGATGGCAACAGCTGGTTGGCTTATGGCTTTATGTGGCTTCATACCACCAGCTGTCTGAGGAAAACTTTGGTGCAAGAAATGGCTGGTCAGTGCTGGAGTAATATCGAGGAGATTGTTGCAAGGCTCTACTGCTCTCTTCTACTAATGTTGTCTTCAGTGGGATAGAAGGATCAACCAAATGTATTAAGGGGCATCCTCCAGCCCCTGCCTTATCATTCAGCTATGCCTCAGCTAAGTTAGGAAGCCAACACAGACAATCTTCATTACAGTGAGAGATGAAACAGCTTGAGTCAAGATTCGCATCAGTCTCGAAGAGCTCACTGTGTTTGATTCATCTCTCCAGGCATTGTGCAGGGATTGTAACAAACGGTGTTAAAAACATGTCCCACACCAACGATAAGGCAAATAAAGCCCCATCCAATGCTACTTTATACAGTGGATGAAAGTTACTGTATTCAATATATATTGAATTCAATATGTCTGCAACAGAGAACTATTGGTTTCTCTTGTGTCTGAGTATGGCATAGTAGATAGGTAGAATTTTGCTTAACTTTTAGAAGTTTGGGGTGAAAATTACCAAGTCTAATGACCTCTTGGTGTTGACCGACTGTTCTGTGACCTCTCTGTCTGTGTTGCAATTTGAATTGGACTGTGAGAGTCCCTCATAGAGAAAGGCATAGGAGCCTTTCTAAGCTTCTTCATGATGAACACAGACGGGAAGAATTACTTGATTTTCTTCTCTGGCCTTATCTTCTCTATGTGTTCCTTTAATACATTGCTTATTGGGTCTAGAGACTTTTGGGCAGGCTTTCAGCTTATTGACTTTTTTTTTTTTAACTAGCTTCCATTTTGTGTTCATTCTTTTTTGAAACTCTGAGCTGCTGTAGTGAGTTTTTTGACTTTTGTTCCCCCATCAGGAATGTTAACTCTAAGCAAATTTTGCTCACTCTTTCAGTATCTCTTCAGTGGTAACATTTGAATTGGATTCTATATACAAATTAGGTGAAACCAAGATTTTGTTCTCTTCTGGGTTCCTGACTGATCCATGAAGATGTTAATCACATCTAAAAATTTAGTTCTTGTGCTGTTGCTTGGGGCAACTGAGATTTCATATTACTATCACTCTCTGTCTTTGTAGCTTCAGTGATATGATAGCTGTCACTGTCTTAAGCAGCTGGTAATACAGTCTTAATGCTGTGTTTCCTCTGTTGGAAATTACAGTCTACAGAGATGCTCTGTTAGTGATTGATATATTTAATTTGCTGACCTATTTTGAGAGGCTACTCTTTGATAAGTAACATCAGTTTTCCAGCTTCCACTGATTTTTCCCAATCCCCCCATTTGTTTTCCTTTTCCACGGTAGGAATGCTTCTTTCCTAATATGCCTATATCATGCTGGTCAGTCTTTCTCTGCTCACTGTCTTAAGCTTGTACTGTTTCATGTAGAAGCATGGGTGCTCATGGTTTGGTCGCCTGTTCTATACCTGTTTAAAAAGCATGCTGCTTGTTCTAGCTGTTCCTCACTGTTACCTGTTTGACTGTTACCAACTTTTACTTTCTTCTTTGAGTACACTGACTTCACTAAAAGTATGACTGCATTGGTCAGAGCTGTATACTTTCTTTCCCAGTCTTCAATTTAAAAATTCTACTATGATATTCATCGACTGTGATAAGCCATCAACTTAGTTCCATTAAACTTTAAATGGAGTCTATATTTTCTGTAGAGCTTTTTCCATTCCAGTTTCTGACAAATATCCCTTGTGCTTATACCACTTTCTGAGCCTGCGCTGAAACCATCGACCTCTCTGGCTCCTTGTTTTTGCATGCTGTTAGCAAAAAGTTTCAAACTGTAGGGCATGAGACATAGACTCTCATTTGCTGCTTCTGTAATCATCTTCAGTGATTACCTCTGGACAGCAATATCTGACTCTAGAATCCCTTTAAGAACTTTTAGAGTGTGATGGTTCTGGGGAGTATAAAGTTAAATTACTTACCTTTCTCTGTATGGGTTTTGCCCTGGGAAAGGTCTTTCCTTAGACCATTTTAATGTTTTATAGCCTGTATATGCTTCTGGAAAAAGTAGCAATCAGATGTAAAAAATGTACAACTGATGAATTGACAAATGATCTTAATGACCTCTTTGATATAGATTCTGTGTGGTAGATGAGGATGGTTGTAGAATCGATGCTACTGGCAAATTAATAAAATTACTCTGAGGCTCGGTGTGTGTGTGTACTTCGTACAGAAATTGTGATCGTCTATTACTGCAGCAAAAGCTCTAGTGTCTCTCTTGCTTCCTGTGCTAGAACCTTAAAGCTCTAAAGTGGAGGACAACTGCTGATCAGCACAGTCCCAGCTGTGCCTCCTTATTGCTTTGAACAGCTTTTGTTGTTATTATATAATGCCTGTTTGGGAATTCCAGCTGTTGCACACATGCAGATCCTTAACAAGAAGTCAGCCCCCCCTCATTTCCCTTTTTCACTGTTCCAGAGACTTTTCACTGCAGGGAATGTTTTGCATCCTGACATATTCCCACAGCATTCTCCTAAAGAAACTGGCTGCTCATGGCTTGGACTGGCGTACGCTTTGCTGAAACTGGCTGGGTGACCGGGCCCAAAGAGTCGTGGTGAATGGAGTTAAATCCAGTTGGAGGCCGGTCACTAGTGGTGTCCCCCAGGGCTCAGTATTAGGGCCAGTTCTCTTCAATATCTTTATCAATGATCTGGATGAGGGGATCGAGTGCACCCTCAGCAAGTTTGCAGATGACACCAAGCTGGGTGCATGTGTTGATCTGCTCAAGGGTAGGAATGCTCTGCAGGAAGATCTGGATAGGCTGGACCGGTGGGCCGAGGCCAACTGNATCAGAACTAGTATGGCCAGCAGGACTAGGGAAGTGATTGTCCCCTTGTACTCGTCTCTGGTGAGGCCGCACCTCGAGTACTGTGTTCAGTTTTGGGCCCCTCACTACAGGAAGGACATGGAGGTGCTCGAGAGAGTCCAGAGAAGGGCAACGAAGCTGGTGAGGGGTCTGGAGAACAAGTCTTATGAGGAGCGGCTGAGGGAGCTGGGGTTGTTTAGCCTGGAGAAGAGGAGTCTCAGGGGTGACCTTATCGCTCTCTACAGGTACCTTAAAGGAGGCTGTAGCAAGGTGGGGATTGGTCTCTTCTCCCAAGCAACAAGTGATAGGACAAGAGGAAATGGCCTCCAGTTGTGCCAGGGGAGGTTTAGGTTGGATATTAGGAAAAGCTTCTTTAGTGAGAGGGTTGGGAGGCATTGGAACAGGCTGCCCAGGGAAGTGGTTGAGTCACCATCCCTGGATGTATTTAAAAGATGTTTAGATGTAGAGCTTAGTGACGTGGTTAGTGGAGGACTTCTTAGTGTTAGGTCATAGGTTGGACTAGGTGATCTTAGAGGTCTCTTCCAACCTAAATGATTGTGATATTTTCCTTCTGTGCCACACTGGAGGGCTGTATCTATAACTTTTTTTTTTGATGGACTATTTAGAAATCCAATGAATTCATAGATTGGATTGTCTTTTTGATCTGCTTCTGGAAGTAAGATTAGAAAAAGATGTAACCCACAGCTGTACACTCAGAACATTTCTACTGGGAATTCAGGTTACAGAAACTGAAGAGAATGAGTCTATATAAGGAAAAAGGTGTATAAACTTAGTGACTTTTTTCCCATTTCTTACCATTCATTGCCAAATTTTGCTATTATTAAAATAGCAAAAAGGAGGAACAGCTAATTCTGTGTGCAGTGTCCCTGTTTGGGGGGATGGCATTTCACCCCTTTTTCAAGTTCCCATTGGAGAAGGGAGATGCACATTGTTCCTAGCTTCCCATTTCCATAGCTGGGTTGCCATTTCGTTGGCGAGCAGGTTTTCCTTCTAGTTGCTTAGGCTGATCAAGGTCTTGCACGAAGAGGATGTGTGCACTTCTCCACGGTCTTCCTGACTTTTTGCTGTCAGGCAGTTACTAACAGTTCTTTGGAGAACTGTTCTGGGTGGACATTGCTGTTTCTTCTTGAGTGCTATGGAATTAGAGTACTCTGAATAACTGACCTGTGGCTGCATGTGGAGTTCTCCACCCAGGTGAGAAGAAAGAACTGGGCTCACTGTTACAAATGCAGTTTTCTGCAGCGTTTGCATGTTTTATAGCAAAGCTTCTTTGGAGATGTCATAAGGGTTAATCTTCAGGCTACTGGATTCTTTGCTGGGACATGAAATGAACCAGAGCAACTGTATAAATAATATCTAGCTTCTTTAATGAGTGCTTTAACTCCAAGGGTAAGATGCAGCTTGGCCCGGTAAGTACAGACAGAGCCCTAGAGTTCCTCTAACTTTCACAACATCTAGGTTGCTCTATATGGGGCAGAGCTACCACCAGGTAGCTCAGGTGTTGCTGCGTTACCCTTCTCTGCAACAAGAACTGCACCTTCTTTTTCTACAAGGTGCATTGTTTATTCATACTAGGATGAGGTGATGTAGCTGCTATCTACTTAACTGATATTTACTTATATTATGTTGTCATTGTTGAAAATGAAACAAATTACTTATAGAAATGACCTCAGGGAGGTCTGGTGACTAATTGTTGCTCGTCTTCTCTTTCACTTTGGGAAGTCTGTTCCTCTCTTGGAGCTCCTCTTCTTTCACTCTGACTTCTTCCTGTGTGTATTCGGCCTGTATGATCCTTGCACTGTAGTTTCTGCCTTGCTGTGTATTTTTGAAGTGAATCCTGGTTGGGTTATACAAGGGTTACACTATATTAATAGTAGTAATATTCTGAAAAAGGTAAATGTTAAAATGCAAACAAACAGCAGATAACCAGTACTTTTTTTCTTTTTAAAAAGTTAGAACAGCAGCCACCATTAATCATTGTACTTGCTTGTAAATGCTTTCAAGTAGTTTTTTCTTAGAACACCCATTTCAAAGTTATTCATAGTAAACAAGGTTGTTCTAAGAAATGATTGAGCTTACGATTGTTTAAAAAGTAGCTATGGAAACTAGCTGATGATTTTCAATTTAAAAAGCATTCTTTGCTTTCATTGGCTACACTCCCTTCTTGAAAATGTTATGCTTCATGTGCACTCTGCAACATTTTAAATTAATTTATTTTTCTTTACATGGGCAAAATATTAATCCTTATTAAGATATGTTAGAGTTTCAAAACATAAAGCTGCTGTTTTTTTTGTTTGTTTGTTTTAATTTAAGATATGCAAACATAAAAAGAATCTTTTTCTTTCTCTTCCAAGCTGGAAATGCTAAAATCCACTCCTTTTCAAGTTTGGCAAAAGAAAGTTTCCTTCTTGAAACAAGACCAAGTGTGCCAAGTTTCGGCTTGAGTCTTTTAAGCTGAAGGATTCTTCTCAGCAAATGTTACAAAACGTGTCCTGAATGCTGTAAGAGTTGTGAACCTGGGCTTTGAGGTGCAGAGTTTAGTAGGCATAATTTTCAGTTTGTTAGATTACACTTTAGACAATGCATCTCTAATGCAAAAGATTACACACTGCCATTTTACTTAGATTATGGCATTTAAAAGTACTTGAATAGTCTGTTATTTTCTCATTAAAAAAAAAAAAATGGGGGGGAGCTATCCAGCTTAAAAGAATGAAACCAAAAAGGCAATAAAAGCTGGTGATTGCCACATATTTCTTTCTATTCAGTCTTTGGTGGCTGTACTGTTGTAGATACAAAATTCTGTGGGAATGCTTGTTAAATGTTTCTCTTCCCACAAGTACGGTTCAAAGTCTAAGTTCCTTTTTGATGCCGAGAGGGGTAGGTTATAAGTCTCTACATAACAGTTGTCAAGTTGCTTGAGATACTGGACTTGGTGTGGCTTTACTAAGTTTGTGTCTCTTGATAATATTTGTGAAGTTCTAAAATACAGTGACTCATATCAGAAGTAGTTTATATTCCAATTCAACATCCTCCTGTTACACAGAGTACCATACAGCTGTAGTCATCAAAAATATTTTGAAAACTTTTCTAACTGTAAAGAATACACTATCCGTGTGTATTAAAAATCTTTAGCTTCTTAAAATGATAATGCTTGCTATAGAGCACTTATTTTTGGAGCTTTTTAGCATGCTTGGCACAAGCTTTCAGAACTTTTTCCAGCTGTATGTTTAAACACATGCAGTTGGTTATAGGGAGCCATAGCTGATTTTGACCTTGCTAAAATAATTCACCTCAGGTAAATTATTAGTTTCAGATTGAGTTATGCTATGTATTACCATGATATTCTTCTAAAGATATATCATTTTAATTGTCAAACTTGTTACACAGAGTTGAATTTTATAACACAAACATTACTTCAAGTGTTAAGTCCTGGCTTTTCTATTCCTTCCTGCTTCTCTTTATCCTGAGTTACTGGGGGAGAAAATAAACCCACCTACCCTGTATAGTTTAAATCGGTTGTATTGTAGTACCATCTATTTATTATAACCATTTTCCCAATTGATTTAGAGAACAGTCTTAAGTAAAATAAAATCATCAGAGTTTGTAGGCAAACAAAAAAGTCAGTTTGCTACAAAAAATCTTAGTCTTCATAGAAGCTACAGATAAGAAGTCAAGTGATCAGTAGGTACGAAAAATAGTTGTGGCTAAAAGCTCAGCCTGAACTTTACCCTTTTGAATGTTGTTTTAAAATGTTTTTCTTTTTTGATTATTATGCATTATTTTACAACTAATAATAAAACACTTGGAACCGTGGTACTACAGAGTCTCATACAGCACACAGCAGAGCAGAGAACTACAGGACCTAGTGCAGTAAGACAGAACAGAATGCAAAAAAAATTCTAAAGGTGCTTTTAAGAAGACCAAATATTCTCAACATCCAGCTGTTTCATTTTCATTTTAGTAGGAAATTGGGCACCCTGTGCTTCTGAAATTGGGTAAATTTTTCAGGTGCTTGTGGATGAAGATACATGCTATATTTTTTTCTCAGCTGAGTGCATAAGTGCACTTCTGCACTGAGAGTTAAGCTGAACTGGCAAAAAGCTGCTCTTTAAGAATAACTGTGCATAGAAGAAATTATTTTGGTGTAAGTAGTTTGTTTTAGGTATGAAAACAAGCCTTTATACTGTAACAGTTTCTATCTACCTGTATGCAGAAGTGTTTATGAGGAAAAAGCTTTCTATAAGCTAAGAAGCAGCAGGCTGTAAAGATTATAAAAGGCCTGCCTGTCCGTTCTGCTCATGGCCATCCTAGGCCCATAATGTAAGCATACAGTGGCTCCTGTGAATGTTTTTTTGTCCTTTTTGTGTCTTTTTTTTTCTCCCAGTCTTGTCTCCCTCTCCCTGTTTGTTCAGTTGGGAAATTAATATTGGCAACAGAGCCTCATCCTCTGCTCACTAATAGTGTCAGTACAGTTGCCTGTCATCTCCCTGCATACTCAGGCAAACCACCTGGGTGTAAGATGCTCAGAACGTTCCCCCTGTCCCAGTATCATCTCTCACGGTGAGCAACCACTGAGATTTTGGTATCCTCTCAGAATTCATTCACATTCAAAGCAGAGATGCTTTAGTGCTCGTTGTGCTGTTGTATGAAGCTAAACCAGCTGCTCATATAAAATACGGACATCTTGCAGGCCCTTGGTTGCAAGGATACGGCAGTCTGGCAGCCAGTCTGACGTGGCTGGCTGACAAAATTGCTGACCCGGGTTCCTGAGTGAGCTGTGTACCTAATATATTGGGAAAAAAATCATGGGGCAAGTGGGATTGTCACCCACAAGGAAAAACTGTTTTGGCAAAGGTGCACCGAGCTTTGACAGGGATGGCTGTTTCTGCACCTTTGCTGTTTCCTGTCCTCAGCCACAGCAGGCAGGACCTCTGCTTTGAGTAGCATCAGGCATACCAAAGCAAACTCCATAGTAAAAATGGCAATGGAGGCCCTTTGCTCACAAGGTAGTGTGGTGATTAAAAAGACCGCAAGCTTTAGCACAACAGAATGCACACTGAAGTCCGTGGTATGTGGGCTTGTGGACACTGTGGTATTCAGCACCTTTCTTAGGACTTGTCCTTCTCTCAAAGATGTGAATGAGAAAGGAAAGGAAAAAGTACAGAGCCTCCTTCACAACTTCATAATCTCAATTTGAATTTAATACCCCCCTCTGAGTTCTACGTGCAGACCAGGTATATGTGAAATCTCTGGGGTTTGTATTCCTTTGTTTGTAAGGCCAATGATGATCATCCTTGGTGTTACAAACTAGGTCTGATGAAGGTATTAGCTGTACCTTCAAGGAAACAGAGAGCAGAGAGAAGGAAAATCCATGTCCATTCTCTTCTGCTTCTTCCCAGTGATAATGTCTTTTGGACACAGATGTGAGGGCTGCAGGCTGGGGAAGCCAGACCTACCAGTATTGTGCAAGGATTCAGCTGATGTGGTCTATCACACGATGGCTCTATCCCAGCATGAGAAAAAAGGAGTGATTATAACACAAATATAATGTTGCCTGCAATCAGAGGCATGGGTTGAAATAGAGATTTTCTCTGTGTTTTCAGTCTCACTGATCTGTGCTTCTCTCTGGTGTAACAGTGGTTTCTTGCTTAAGCTCAGTGGCAAAAGGTGGGGAGTGTCAAGCTTTCAAGCATTTTTTGAAGTTGAACTTTATATTTCTTCATAGTGTCATGCTTGATGTCATGAGTATATGATATAAATATTGGTGGGGGTGGGAGTAAACATATATACACACACACACACACGAGGCAAAACTGCCCATTTTTTCACAGAGGAGAAATTTGCTGGCTGAAACAGAAGGGAAGTTGATTGATTTACCAATCCAACTTTACACATCTCCCTTGGAAGGCAGGCTGCAGATTTGGAAGGTACCTATGAATGATTCAGCCATTTTCANTACCAATCCAACTTTACACATCTCTCTTGGAAGGCAGGCTGCTGAATGATTCAGCCATTTTCCCCAGCAGAATGGGAACCTAGCTCAAGATGGAAGAGTGCATGACCAGCAAGTACCAAGGAGAGACTTTGGGACTTCTGCATCCTTTAGATAGCTGAAAGGGGTCAGAACCAGGGCCTTCATCACTCAGACCTTTTGTCTGTGAGTGTACATGGTGGAGCTTCCAGTTTGCTCTTTCCTGGTTACATTGTACATGACCTGGTGTGCCTATGAGCTTGAATTAACAGGGAGGGACTGAGGCATTTAAACAAGCTAAGCCCAAAGCAGCATTTAAGGAATTGGAGATGAGCAGTGACTGCTACATCTTTCACCCTTCTTTCAAAAGTAGTACGTTAAGCCCAGGGGTTCCACATAACTATTCCTTTTCATCATTAAGTGGTGTGTAAAGGTAGATTACCTACACTACTTGTTGCTGGAGTTTCTAAAAATATCTTTGAGCAGTGAGAGCTGCCAAAGGACTCTCAAAGCGTCGAGAAATACCAGGCAGCTACAGGAATGTTTCAGTGCTGGAAACAGGAAGAACGTGCTCTGCATCATCATGATTCAAGGTGGCTAAGTGATCTGGAAACATAACTGTGAATCCGACAACACCTTGCATGCACAACTTTCTGAAGTCTTTGTTGTTTTACTAAGGTAAAGAGTGATTTGCTTCATGTAGAAGCAAAGGACTGCAGAGTTTCTACAGGCTGTTTGGATAGGGTGGTAAGCACAAGCCTCAAAAAAGGTCTATTTGGCAGGAGTGCCAGTTTCCAAAAGTTCAGTGGAACAAGTTCTGCAGGGCTGCTGAAGATGTGTAATTCACAAACCAGCTGACACCACAGAATTAGATGTGATTCATGGTTTTCATGGCTTTTATCAGAGTGGTCCTGAGGTGGTACTGATTTATTTTGCTTATATTTCTACCAGGATAAATTATCTCACAGATTGTTTGCAAGTTGTATATGTTCTAGTATGTGTATAAGGTTATTTGATCTGTTTGTGATTCAACGTATATTGACCAATACAAACCAGATTGTTTACAATATCTGTGTAGTTTCTGACAGTAAGTTGTCAGTGTCAATCATCTGATTGAAAACGCGGATTTTGATTTGGTGTATAATTAAGGCCAAGATGTAGCTACATCAAGGATGTTCTTTTGGTTGTGTATAATTTTCTTTTAACATTAAAGCAACAGCAGATTGAAGTCTTGCTTTTAATTTCCAAAATTTCTATAATAAAACTCATCCCTGTTTTCCCCACAGGGAAATTCTGTGTTTAGATTTTGTTTTTAGTTGAGCTAATAAACCCAGATATATCGGATGCTAGTTGAAATGATACTCAAAACTGGTGAGGCTGGAATATGAATTGCACTTCTGAATTGTTTCATAAAAATTTCCATAAATGTTTGCTTTTTTCATTTATTTTTTTCCCAGGAAATATGAGAGCATAAATAGTATGTCATAAACACCTCTGGGGGGAAAAAAGAAATATTGGGTACTTCTAGGTGTTTTTTTAATTTAGTTTCATGCTTCTAGGTTATAGTGGTGCTGTAGCAACTTTTAACATACTCATATGTATATGTATTGATGGTATTCTTTAATTAATGTGTTTATTTTTTAATTGATTGTGCGTGTAGTTTACTAAATAGTAAGTTATTTCCAGATGCACAGTCTGTTTTTTCTGGTTTGCTGAGCCAGTCACTGGGTGTTTTAAGATAATTTAAATTAGTTTAATGTATTTAGGGGTTCAAGCATGTATTTCTTTGAAGTTATTAATGAGAAAAGAGAAAAAGAACTCTAGCAGACGTTTCAATACCAAAGCACATAAATTAGAAGAATGTGAAGAGAAGCTGCTAAACTGAGCCCTAAGGATGTAATTTCAAACACCTTATAACCTGTCCTTTTTATAGTTTAGACTTGTTGGAATGACAGTATTCAGCTTACATTTAAAAGAAATTCCTTATGCAACAGAGGGGGGAAAAAAAACGTAAGTATTGTGAAACATGGTTTGCCTTATGCCTGTGTGTAACACAAACCTGTAAGTCACAAACTTCAGCATCTTAGAATGTATGCAGAAATAAGGCCTAAAAGCCAAAATTAAAGACTGGGACAGGATCAGAAAGAAGGCATGGATAGCAACTGCAGACTTTCAAAAATTCACACTGAAAAATATTTCTTATAACTTGTAGTTCTAGGGAGAACAAAATTTTAAACGTAGAGAAAAAGAAGCAAAGTGAATTTTTGAGGAGAAATTGGAGACATCCTTAAAAACCAGAGGAATGCCTCACAGACTTCAAATTTACCTACTGCAAATAGGAAAACAAGCTATTCCTAGACCTCTGGAATGCAGTCTGGGCTTTTGGTCACAGTATTTTTTTTTTTTTTTTTTTTAACAACTAGGCAAAGTGGTTTGGAATAGGAGATCAAGTTCTTCCAGACACTGTTGGTTCAGCCGTATGTTAGAAATTCTTCATAGCTGCTTTCTTGCAAGCTGAACTGAACTGTAGTTGGACTTTTTTATAATAAGGAATTAGATCATTTTCACATACTTTATCCCTCTGTTGATCATGGGCTGAAGTGAGGGATGCAGCGTTGTTTGTTTGCGTTTCACTGCATTCCAGGGTGACAAATGTTGGTTTCAAGAACTAGAATGAGGAACCAAGAGGAATTTCTACTTTGCACTTGAAGGCTGGGCAAAGGCACCCGAATGTAGCATCTCAGGTTTTAAGTCCAAAGGTGCAAAGCTGCATTTGACAACTAGCAAAGTCCTGGGATGAAATCACGGCCAGCAATGAAGTAAATGAGAGTTCTGCTGTTGACTTCAGTGGAATCAGGATTTTGTGCTAGCATCTGGGCAACAGATCATATTAAAACCAGTTTAACTGTTTCATATTCCTTTGCATGTGTATAGACCATTGCAAAATCTTAAAACCTTTCACTGTTAAATACTTTGCAGCATCTTACTGAGTTGTGACGTAGATCATTGTTTTACAGATACTGAAGTGGAGATGAGAGAAAATGTATACCTATTCTGACTTTTTTATCCTAGCTTCTCTGTCTCTGGACATCACTATTAAAATTGAGATGAGACAGTTTAGTTTTCATCGTTAACCTCAGTGCACTAGATAAGCTTACCTTCTACTTAATTATTTTAAAAATAAGAACAATGCATGATTATATTGTTAATTATATCATTTATTGGGTTCATCATCATTCATCAGCAGTGTAACTGTTCAGTTGAAATTATGGTCACCTTCAGCTCTATAATTTTTGCCAAAAGTCATGAACCTGTCTCAGAAATATTGCTGTCTTTGTTATTTGGGTTTGCTTTCTGAAACAAATTTTAACACTGTTCTCAAGCAACCATTTTTTTTGTACTAGTATAAAATTAAGCAAGTAAATGAAGAAAAACACAGCTTGTATTTAAATATAGATTCTTTGCATATGTTTTTTTGATTTACTTGCCGTATGAGATGTAGTGATCTCTATATATGCTGAGTTAATGTTGATGTATTGAACTTTTTTTTCTTCCTTTAATATCTGAAGTTAGAAGGTATATATTGTGCCTTTCCTGATTCTGGGATGCTAACCCAATAGAGATACTCTTTAAGTGCTGTTCCTGCTAAGCCTTAAAGCAATTAGCCATGTAGGTAAAATCAGCTATATCTGGTCTTCATTATTAAATAAGCTGATAACAGTGTTTTGGTGGGTTTTAATGATTTGTTTTGGTGTCTTTAGTAGAAGTATAAATAAGGCATGCTGATTTTTGTTAATCTGTTGTCTAAGCTCTTTGTCGAGATTCTTTCTGCTGAGGAATTTCCCAGGTCACGACAGTGAATAAATCTTTATTAGTTCCTGTAGCTTTAGTCGGTTAGCTCCGCTTTAGTTGGTTCTTTATCAGGGATCATGTACCAACACAAACAGGATTAAAACTACCTCTTGTTTATCTTTTAAAGATGTAATACCATGTAGGCTTAAATTTCCCCAAATGTTATTCATCTGAAAATCCATGATAACGAAAACAGTTATACTGCACAATATGCACGCACTTCTACTGAACAGAAAGTTATATGACTGAATGTCAAGAAATAACTAAAATTCATTAACAACTTCTGGAAATTGCTGTCTTCTGATCTTGCATGAATTTACCACCCTGATTGCTTAGGAAATGTATTTGTGTGATTTTGTGGTCAAACTATTTGTAGATAAGTCACAAGGCTTTGAAAGCTCCTGATCCCCAAAGTTAGACTTCCCGGTAAGTGTAACTGCTTGCTGTTGTCTCCCCTTTCCCTGGTTCTTACTGCAAATAGAAACATTCCATTTTTGTGATGAGTTTAAACAAAGGATAATCTTTGTTACTCAATTTTGTGGTATGAAAAAATAGACCATCTGAGTTGTTTATCTAGTTCAGCTAAGAAAGTAGTTGTACATTTTGAATGTTTAGATGTTAAAAGTGTTCCTGGCCTAATATAAATGTTACTTTTACCTCCAAAACTTTTAATCACTTATCTTTTCACCATCAGGACATGTACTTTCCTTTTCTTTTTTTTTTTCCTTGCATCTATTCCAGACTTCCCAGATGTGGCCGGCAGCATGCTGTTGTTGCATCACTTGACTTTAGGTGGCCACTGTGGAGGAGAACTTGGATGAAGATTTCAATTTTGCCTCCCCCTCCTCCCCCGCTGAATGTCCATCTTTAGGATTGCTAAATTCTGTGGCATAATTTAGTAAAAGCAGTCCCTGGGGAATTGCAGGGAGTGTATCCTCCAGCCAGTACAGTCTGTCAGAGCTTCTTGCTGCTGATATAATATGCCAAAAAGAGCTTCTGCTTAGAAATACACATACTCAAGATGGAGTCTGGATTTAATCTTGAAATTTTCTAAGCTTGCCTCCCGTAAAGTACTATGCATTTTTTACTTTTTTTTTCTTTTCAATTTAGAAAGCCTTCAGTAAATGTGGTTCAGATGGTTGTCGCACAATAACATCTCGTCGTTCAAACACATGAAGGCATAGTTTATTCTCATATAATGAGCACTTTGTGCTTTTTGTGTATAACGCTTGGGCAGTCAGTGTCACACTGCATCTGCTAGTAGTTGCTTACATAGAAAATCAGTGTGCCTTACAGAGGGATAAAATGCTCTGACTTGCACATTTGTTGGCATATCCTTACAAGGAGAAAATTAAGGGTTGTTTACATTGTTTATTATTTAGGAAACTCATTTCCTTAAGCATAGGAATTTCTGTGTTTTTTTATGGAGTCTTCTGATAATAAAATTCTAGCTGTGCTCATCATCCATTTACATTTATTGCATCCTCAGAAGCAATTGTGATACGTATCTTGTGGTAGTTCTTTCCACAAACTGATTGTGCAGTATGTCAAAATGCATTTCCTTTTTAGTCTTGTTTATTGCATTTTATTTTGAATTATGTGTTATTTTTTTATCTTTATCATATATTCTCTAAAGAATTTTCTCTGTAACTGAACAGTCAGAGTCTGGCTTTCCTCTGCATGGGTGCTTCATTGACTCTGTCTTAGCTTTATTGGTATCAGTGCCTTTAAAGTCCTTCCTTGTTATATTTTCTCAGCTCTTTATACACAGCAATGCTTTGAGTTTTATCTTTTAATCCAATTTTGTACACTGGAAACTTTCACCACACTGATGCTGGAGTCTCCTGGTTGGCTGTAGTCAACGTGGCCATCAGTAAAGTGCGTGCCAAGTTCTGGTTGTTTCTGGTGTGTGTTTCTGATTCACTTGTTCACCAGTGCTCAATTTCACCTACAGTCCAGGTACCCGGACTCTTCCTGTCTAACTACTAGTAATTGTCTTGTCTTTTGTGCATTTTCCTATTTGTACACAAGTCTAATTTATAAATGGGTTATAAAGCTATGAATTATTCCTTTTGACCCCTTCTTCAAAGCTGTGCTTACACCCAGATCATGCTTTTAAATAGTTTCCTTGACATAAACTGTAGTGAGAAAACATTTTTGATAGCACATCTTTATCTACACAAAACCTTCATGGTGTAGTAACATGCTCTTTGCATTATTTTTTTCATAGTCATGACTCAAACTGTCAGAATCTCAAGGGTAGACAAGATTTTCTTCTTTATTGGCATATTTACTTTTATTTAGTTGTTACATTCCTAAATGACAGGCTTCTGCTTAATTCAGACAAGGCCATGAGTGTATTCTCAGAATGAATTTATCTTGCTTAAATATATGCCACATGTAAGACCAAATTAGATTTGAGGGTTTTCTGAAGTATTGTAACAAAATTTCATATACTTCTAAATTACTTAGTTAACTGAAGTGGGGCATTACCAAACCACGTACATGGTACTAGACTTTGAAAGGGCATACCATAATTAAATGTATATCCAAGAGAAAAAATGCGCACCTGTTCTGTTCCATCTTTTTGGCCATTTTAAGCTTGCAACACTGTTTTATAATTTAGGGTTTCTTAGTAGCCTCTTGTAAGATAAGTCTTCAAAGTCTTTTTGAATTTCAAGTAAATTATATCAACCAACTGAGCTCTTTGTCTGCTGTTTTGTTTAATATGCTAAAGAATTTGAGTAGATTAGTGATGCATGGTTTTCCTTCACAGCAGCTGTGCTCATTTGCCTTTATCGTACAACATCCATCGTGGGAGTTTATAATTCTATTTTTAATTGTTATTTCATCATACTTTTCTAATACTAAAGTCTGTCTCATGAGTGGATAGATTAGAAATTATCTAATTACTAGTGAATGCATCTTGATCAGAGTAATTTTTTTTTATTACCTACAATGTCATCATAACATTCAATAACATGGTGCTAGCACTATGAAAACAAAAGCAATTTTCCAATAGAAAATGTAGTGTGGATCAGGGAAAAGGTATACATCCATTTTAGTAAAGATTGTGTATTGAACTTGCAGCTGAGAAGCTCTCAATGATCTGATTAAGTACGTTTGCTGTTAACTACGGAATTTCATCTTGAATCACTATTGCAACATAGTGAATGCATTAAAGGTCAGATTTTTAATGCAAATATTTGTGCAAATGCAAACTAATGCAAATCTTTTAAATCTGAATTAATAATGAGCTTGTTACCCTCCCAGATTTCCAAAAGACTCACAAAACATCTTATGTGAATGTAGTATTATCAAACTTAGTGCCATGGGGAAATAAATAAATCAACCAGAACAAGTCAGCAAGACACCTAAGTGGTGTTTTTTTTTCATTTTTTGTCTCCTTGAATTTTGCTGGTAAGAGATGCCTGGCAGGATGGATGTATACGTATGGCTGCAAACCTGTATAAAATCATTTGGATGTTGAATTAATTCATCTGGAATCATGAAGAGTTTCACTGGTTAGATGTTGGTGAAGGTACTCATAAGATAATGAATCATAGCTTCTAGTTCTTCATTTTGGTGTGTGAAGAGGGAAGTTTGCAAGTTGTTGTTAGTGGGAGACTACATACTCATGCCTGTTTCTTGTTTATCTTTGTATTGCGTTGGATTTTCCTTGCCTTTGCACATACTGTTGTTACTTTATGTGTTGGTTTACTTTGAGGGTAGTTAATACTGTGTGAAAATTTTGTAGATTTGCATGAGCTGTATCGTGATGGCACTTCGGGAGGGAGGTGGACCAAACTTTCTGTGCTCATTCTGATGAAAAGATCTAGTAGGCGAGCTTTCCTTTTTCCCAATGATAAAATTAACATTTATATAATTTAATGCCTTTTCAGAAGAAGTGTTCGCTAAGTTTAATCTTTGAATGCTTTTGAAAGCATGAGAAGTGCTTATCTGCTGTTACATAACTTGTTTGCAAGAACAGTAACTTCCATTGTATTATGTGCATGTGCATATATAAATTTTATTTTGTATCTGAATATTCAACCAACACATTTCTTTTGCTTTAAGACCTTTCTCTGATTTTTGAGATGTAGGAAGTAAATCATTGCTCGTGATTCTGGAAAACGCAGTGTATTAGTTCTCTTTAGAAACCTGGAAGAATGTTTGTAATCTACACGTTTCAGCTTATCATGTGTACAGAAGATGTAATGATTTGAGTCAAGATTTCGTAGCTTAGTTTGAAAACACTGCTAGTTCATAGAGCTTTAGTTCTGCTGTTACACCAGTTCATGCTAGCAGAAGGATTCTAACCTATGAGCAATTCAGGTGAGTCTGCAAATACAGGGCTAGCTTTATTAGCAAACATTTAAGAGTAGATAATTCTTGCAGGTGTCTTCAATAAGGATTTGACTGCTGAAGTTATATTTAACGAAGTTGAGCAAAGCTCATAATTATGGATGAAAGTTAATGTTTTACAGTGTTTGTGTGGGAACTTTGTAAACAAATGTGATTCCATGATTACCTCTTTCTTTTTTTTTAATTTTAGTGTAGATGAAATGTCTTTATTAATCTTTAGTAAGATTTGTAGTATCATTATGCTCCAAATCAAATCAATTTGATCATGATCAAATATGATCTTGTACGTGATGTAAATAACACCTTAACGTGTTAGTTGGGGCGGGGTGGGGGGTGGAGGTGGTTGTGACCAAACAAACAAAAACTAAATGACTTGAAGGTATTGCTTGAAAACAAATTAGTCGTATCCAAACAATGATCTCTGCCACTTTTAGCCTGGGGAAAACTTTATTACAAAGACATAAAGCTGAGGCAGGTTTTTATAATGAAAATACAAATGTAACCCTAGTTTTGCTTGGGCAGACAGTTTTCAGTGCCAGCTTTGCAATGCTTACCCTATATTTTAGTGACAATATTTTGAGTATGCATTAAAAATACATTTTTGTACATAAAATCAACTTTGTGCAGAATTTTTGCGATGGTAAGAAGAGAGAAAACCTTGAACACTTCCTCTCTTTCATCTTTTGTGACTGGCAGTACATTGTGAAATAGGCCATGCTTGATTAATGTCGAGTATGATAATGTAAAGGGCTTTGAAGAAATCCCATATGTTCATCATCAACTGGGAAGTTAAACTTTTTCTTGTATCTTTAAAAAGAAAAAAAAAAAAAAGTAAAAATCAGACAAGCAACCTAAGGAGGAAACAGCTGGCAAAGGTCAGGCTGAACTAGCAACTGAATTTTAATAATTTACGGGGCAGGGGGGATTTTGTTCTATTTTCATGCCTTTTAAACTGTCCTGCATATTTTCTTTATTATCTCATAATCTTAGAAAAGGCTAGGTTTTCTTCTCCATTTGGCTGTTCATTCTGAATTTGAGAGGAGGTAGAGAAGAAGCAATTTCTACGTTTGTATAAAAAGATTATGCTAGCTATGATTTAAGTATCACTAGCTAGCTAGAAGCCAAGCAGGGAGCATCAGACTTACAGTAAATAAAATGAAGAAAGCAGCCTGAGACAGGCTTGTCTTATTTAGTCTAGACAGTATTTTTCATGCCAAATGTTGCTGGTCTCGTTTCTGCTTGCCAGAGTTACTCTGATACATAGCATTCCTGGTCTGCTTTTATCAAGCAAGAGAGTTTTCTTTTGCATGATGGTTGGTTGCAAAAGTTTGTTCTTCCTCTGCAGTGCTGTTGTAACCTTATTAGTGTCTGTAATTTTGTTTCTTGAAAATGTGATTAGACATTTGTTTATCTGCCTTTTGTACACTTTGGCTATGGAAAGTTTTTGTCAAGTTTATTGAAGTTAATGTCAGTTTTGACCATCTAATTACAAACTACCAGGTAAATTAGTGACATAAGCCTATGTAATGCAAAAATCTTGGCGGTTTCATGCAAAATGTAAAGATTGGAACTAATAATTGCATCTTTTTAACCTGTGTTACAGGCAGCATTAGCGGTACTTCAATATTTTGTATTACAACAGTTTCCAGGAGCTCCACTCCGTTGTGTAGTATTCAAATGTGCTGTAAGCAACATAGTAAAGCTGGGAAACAATAAAATGCCTTTGGTTGTGATGATGGTTGTTACTAACAGATGAGAGTTATTTATCTCTTAATGTTAAGTGTAGTGGCCATGAGTCGATGAGTATGCCTTTCATTTCTTTGTTTTGAATTATAAGAGTCTAGCTTAGAGTGTCTGTGACCTACTTTGAATATCCTCTTGTTGGCTGTAGCAACATAGCACCCCTATTCCTGGTAGCCTTGATCCTTGAGTAGTTGTAAAGAAATCCTTCTATCATGCTACCTTTTCTTTAATTTTGGGTGTTCAAACAATGGCACAGTCAGTGCCTGGTATTGCTACCCTATGAGCATAATAGCAGGCTTGGCTTTTGCTTTGGATCAGGGGTCCCTTGTACAGCTGATGTGAGTGTGGATACAGCACCTGGGCCCCCCCACAAAGACAGGACCACTGTGAGGGGCTCAGGCAGAGCTCCAGAACTTGGCAGAGGCTACCCTGCAGGAGAGCGAAGAAGCATTTCTGCTCCCAGGGAGGGAGGAGGGTTATTTGGCAAGCTGGCACCAGCAGTCATGGCACCAAATGCTTTTCAGATCGTTGTAGTAGAGCTGCTAAGATCTTTTCCAAAGATGTAATAGGCACTGGGGTGATGCTTGTTACCAAGCTAGGCCTGAAATATCTCCTTTTACATTTTACATTTGCATTAATCTTTTTCAGTGTTGACATTACTTGCATTCTCTGAACCAGAAAAAAACTCTCCTCTGTCTTCTGAGGTCAATTAGAAGGGATAGTTCTGAAAATTTCTTTCACGGGGATCAATACAAGGAAAAAAGAAATCCCTCCCTGTGTTACTGAGCCCACCAGAAATCATATGGTCTTATTTAGAAGTCCTGCAGCACTGAAGGATCCCCTCTGTGCTGGTCTAAGAAGAAAAAAACTGGGTTCTTCACTATCATCTGTACCCAAGCCGTTGATACCAGAGCTATGTGCCCGGTCTCATATGGCTCCCATGACGTAGTTGAAAAGTAGTATTCTTGATTCTAGGGGAAGATGCAGCATCACAGTTAGCTGTGCAATGTCCTTTTCGTTATAAACTAGCATCTTTAAGAGCTAGGTCACGTTGAGAAGAATTTGAATATCTAAAGAGCAGTTGGAACAGAGGGATCTCGTCAATGCTTTGATGTTTGACCATATCAGCCCCTACCAGAATTGCACGCAAGCAACTGGGCAGATGACTGGCAAAAACATGCTGCCACTTAGCTCACATCCCCACGAGTAGCAGATGCCCAATACTGAGCTGCTTTTAAACACGTGGAGTACTTTTATGCGTACCTAAAATCAAGATCTTTGGTAGTTATACACCAAGAAGATGAAAACTGAGAGAAAATGAGCAAGGGTCTAGACAACTCTTAACTTTGGTGCAAACTTGGCTTCATCTTCTGCTTTGCAAGTTTTATGCTGCAAACTATTGTAAGTGTGCACCTTAATACAAGAGCAGGTGATTTACTCCCCACTGAAACTAAGAATACCGACTGACGCATGAGGTGAAGGCGTTTCCTTTAAAGAAAGAGAGCTTCTGGAGCAGGGATTACAACTTTCCTATGTACTTCTAAGTAAACCACTCTCTTGCAGAACAAAGCCTACTCTTATACTGCCTTAATATTAATTAGTTAATAAGTAATATCAGCTAAATCAAGGAAAGAAATTACAGTGCCTGAGAAGGAAGAAAGAGGCAACATTTTTAGATTCTGACAGAAGATTTCATACTCCAGTCTGCGGCATTCCTGTCTTTGGTATGGCGTGAGAACTTTTTTTTTTTATTATTATTATTATTTCAAGTGTCATGATGGACTCTATTGTGGGTTGGTGGGATTGGGCTACAGTGTGGCTGGGTATGTGATAAAAGGTAACACTTTACAACACGCTACAGCCTTAACAGAAGACAGACAGGCATTTAAATGGCAGTGTCTGTGTACAGTCAAAAAAGTAACACCATTAAACTTAAAACAAGTGTAAGTAACTTTTAACAGGTTGCTGTAATATGGACTTCTGTAGTATGTTGACTCCTGTTGTCATTGGCTGCTTACACATCCCCTGGGAAAAATTCAGCATAAGCTCTCTTATATCCAGGTGCAGAAATGGATGTCCTTATACACAGGCCTCAAACTAGATCTGCAGATAAAG
Organism: Anseranas semipalmata; assembly: GCA_013399115.1. Classification (NCBI taxonomy): domain Eukaryota; kingdom Metazoa; phylum Chordata; class Aves; order Anseriformes; family Anseranatidae; genus Anseranas; species Anseranas semipalmata. The sequence continues at coordinate 425,464 of VXAA01004516.1, read as the reverse complement.
TAGGTTGTGCAGGAAGGATTGTATTGACTCTTCAAGGAAATTCAGGTCATTATGTAAATAGTACTGAAGGTGGTGTCTTCAGCTTTCTCTCAGGCTGAGGCATTCTTGCTGATAACGTCAGCTTGTTTTGAATTCTGAGCCTGGTCTCCAGCATCCCTGATGCCTCTCTTTGGCCTGGTATGTAGGAAGCCTAAAGACAACACTGGAAGTGTAGTGTTCTGTCTTAATCTGGGGAAAGGACTTTTACTGAATATAATGAGACTGTGTAAGCACTGTATTAGGAAAATTTGACTTGGAGATAGTCCGAGAATTTTATGTTTCTGTTGCATGTGAGAGTCATAGAATTTCTGTACTAACAAATATACTTTTCTAAAACTGATCCAAGTTAATAAGAGTCTGTAGGACAAAACCCTATTGTCTGTTCTAACCACAAGTCCACTGGCTACAGCAGTTACTAAGCATCCTCAAATAACATAACTAACATAAAGGCTTTGCTTTGGAGATTGGGACTGGCTCAGGCTCCAAATGTAGGAAAACAATGCTGTAGTCATCCATCTTCTTGCTCAGCTGAAATTTCTTCAGTCCCACCACTGTGGGGAAGTGCTGCCCAGCCATCTTCTGCGAAACAGGGCCCATGCCTTTTTCTGAGGACAGCTGCTTGCCTTACAGAGCTGTGGCTCTTTGAGGGATGGCTGTTAAAATCCCATAATTTTCCTTTATTTCCAATTTTGCCGATCAAACCTATTACAGACCCTCAGTTGAGAAGAAAGCGAGTGAGGCTCACAGCATCCCACTCTTTATGCCTTCGGTTGGCAAAGGACAATGTAATCCTAATAGCCACTGTTATTAGGTTAGTGATTTATACTATTACTTGAGGAACATGTATCTCTGCAGTGTGATCTACAATAACTACAACTTCTTGATGACTTGCTATTACGAGATTTACTAATTGAAGACTTGTTATGACTACTTGCTAGGCAGTGGAACCATGCAGCCCAGGGCCCCAAAATAGCTTGCAGTTTCACTGCACGTGGCTAACAGCTATGTGATTTGCCCCCTTGCTTGTTTATTGTTGGGTGGTACTGTGGAGTGTGGGAAAGCCAGTTTTTGTTAGTAAAGGAATGGTCCCTACTACTAGTGGTATATGGGTAAATGACCATGGTTTTGGGGAATAGGAGAGGGGAATTCCTACTTAAAGTTGGCAAGGTCTTGTGCAGTGAAAAGCTGAGGTTTTAGGGAGGAATCTAACAACACAAGTAAGGAACTGGTATTGTCAGTGAGAGAATCAGTGAGCTTGAAGGAATAATCTTGTTTGACAAGAAGGGGAAATAGTTTTGCTGTGAAGGGATGCAATGTGGTTGTGGGGCATCTGTCAGATGTTTAGTAGCGCAGGAAAAGAGAAAATGTATGGGGGAAATAATGTGGAGCTGGGAAACAAGGACAGACCTGATGAGATGGGGAAAAGACTGAAGAAAGGGAAGAGTAGCAGTGTTCTTATGGCTAGTGGGGTACGGTGGGGAATGGAACAAGATTTCTGGGAACAGAGGGAAAGTCAGCTGGGCATAGGTTTTACTTTCCATACTTAGTGTAAAATAACATTTGTAGGAAACAGAGAGGTTTTAAATGCACTGCTGCTTCTCTGATCAGTCTGGAAAGCTATGCGTCTAACAAAGCTGAGCTCCAACTCATGATTTTGAGGAGGGCTTTTTCCCATTCCTCCCTGTTTTCTGAGCTGTTCATGATGCTTCTTTTTATCAGAAAAGAGGTGATACAATCTCTGTAGTCTTCATAGGTTTGTTAAGTGTTTGCTGATCTGACACAGCAATGAGAATGCTAAATGCATGGAAAATCATGTGCTTAATCTGAAACTAGTGAATTTTCCAAATCTTCTTTTGAGAACTAGGAGTACAGATGAATTTGTTTTTTATTTTTTTTACCAGTTGTTTTTAAGTCTAATTTATTAATTCTTGCATCATTCTGTCTCTTCTGTTTTTTTTCCTAAAACAGGATGATACCCCTTTCATCTCAGACACTGATGATGAATCTTCATCATGGCCAAACACAGGAATATGTGATCAAACCCAAATATTATCCAGTAAAAAAGGTGATTTCAGGAGAACAATCCACTGAGGGCTCATTACCACTGAGACTGGGCCAGGATCAACTTGCATCACCTTTTCAATGTGAGTAGAACCCCAAAAAGCATACCATAAGCCCGTTTTCTTTAAGATCTTGATCTGTTCTTTTAAGGTCTTGTTCATCTGAATTGCAGTAACACTTCAAGACAAAAAGGAAAAGTTTAAATAATTAAACAAGATAATTCTTAGATTAGCAAATGCTCCGACATTCTGCATCCTGTTGAGAGGCAAAACAGATTTCCTGGATGGGGGGAAAAAAAAGAACCTGATTCACTGCTGGACTGTCATAATGCTATTTCTAGATAATAGTTTTTCTTTCAGATAAAAGGTGCTTTGTGAACACTTGTTGAAGTAGGCATAGTTGAGTGTATTCAGCTTAAGGTGACAGCTCCCTTTACTTGATGGATACCCTTCTTGGAAAGCTGGAGTCCAGGACTGTGGTCTCATTGGTGACTATTTTTCTCTAATTTATTATGTGTTTATGAACTCCAGCACAGTATGGAGGCTGCACTAGTATTTCTGCTTCATATTTATTAAAAAAAGGATTGTGTAGGTGCCCAGCTTGTGGCCTTGGCTCATGCTCCATTGTGTGGGGAGCCTGAGGACAAGTTTTGGCTTGAAAGATGAAGAACTTGATGAATTATTGGTTAGGTATTACAGAGCGTCTGCTGGCTTGATTTGGAGAAAAGTTCCTGAAGTTAAATAATGGAGTGATTAACATGGAGAGCTAAGGTACTCACAATCTCCTGACAGACTTCCTCTGCTGCGTCACAGAAAAATATACTCCACTGAGGATTTAGGGAAGAGGCTTTTCTTTTAAATCCATAAATAGTTTCCTTTTGAGAGTATCTTTGCATTTCTGTATTGCACATCTTATCGTCTGTCCATTTATACTTACATTTAAGTCCCTACTTGCTTTTCCTCAATGCTAAGTGCATCAATGGATAATAAGAATCTAGGTCCTAATGGGAAGAACAGTGGGCAGCCTTGGGCCTTTAAATTAACTTTTTTAGAGCAGTGGTTGCAAAGCATGACATCCTTTTCTCAGAAGCTTCGAAAAGATGTTTAATTCTATTGTCAACATCAACCAATAGTCCCTTTTGTCAAGAAGGTACCATTGCTTTTCTTCTAGCCAGCTGTAATTTTCTTCCAAATAAGATATTAGTGGCCACTAGTATTGGATTCTGTCCTCTTCTGACTCTTGCTAGCCAATGAACACATAAATCACAGGCTGTATAGTTCTCCAAATTCTTGGAGTAACTGTTGCTGGTTNAAAAAAAAAAAAAAGGTACCAAACCGCCTCTAAATACAAATGGGTTGTGTGAAACTTCTCTTTTATGATAACTCCATGCAGGTATATGATGAAGGAGCCAGTGCTTCTAGCTTATTAGACCTCCTCTGTTAATTGCAGTACTCTGCAGGACATGACTGGGAGATGGAGAGCCAGGAGCTGTGGACAGAGTATTTGTTATAAAATCCTAATAAACCCCTCAGTGAGTGGTAAAACATTCTACCTTTATTGAAAAGGCTATGATTCTTAAACACCCAAGGGATGGATAATTAAACAGATTTTGTGGCCTGATGAGATCAGTCACATCTTAAGTGTTGCCTTGGACGTAAAATGCACGATTAAGTCTGAGGCTTTTGTGTGGTGGTGAAATTTCTGATACTTGGCCTTTGGGCAGTCTCAAAAAGGTGATTTTACCAGCTTTGCTTCTCACTTCTACATTTGTAAGTTGGGAGTCAGTGACTGCAACTTCTGACAAAATGGTTTAGATATCTGCTAGTACGGAGTGCAGTTTGAGCTGTGTCTTAACTAGATTTAAGACTGTGTACCCCTAGCCTGAACACGAGGTCTAGAGTGTGGCCAGCTGTATGCATTTTTGTTGGCTTCTGGTTTCTAGAGGTACTTGGAATGCACTCCAAGGATAGAAGACTGTTGCTTCCATAAAAATTTAGTATTTAACTTCGACTGTCAGTATTTCAATGTCAGGAATGCTCAGATTTATTACAGCAAGGTAAGCTTAGGATGTGAAACCTCATGGCAGGTGTTATGTGCTAACCACCAATATGCAGTTATTAGCCCTGTCTTGAACTGAGGGATGAGCTGCCATGAATTAGGTCATGCTTGTGGCAGGATTGAAGCTCATTGTCTGGTCACAATGAGGAAATTGATGAGAGAGTGGTTGATGATCCCATGGGATTTTGTCACAGTTGTTAATTGTACAGTCCTGTTTCATGGGAGAGCCTCTTATTTCATTGAGCAAAGGAATTGGTAATGGCAGTGTGGAGATGCTTGAAATGGAAGAGGGAAAAATGTAATCATTTTAATGAAAAGCAAAAGCCAGAAACTCAGTATTAAACACTTCAAGACTTTTTTTTCTTATCACTAAATAGGGTGCAAAACAAGTCATTCTGTTATTTTTTTCTGAGCATTTCTAAGCATTTTATTTTGAAGTATTAACTCTGTGACAGCGTAGCATCTGTTCAAGGTGCACTCCATGGAATAAATCTATTTTTCCAGCTGTAGCTACAATTGATGTTGATTTTTCTAGACCTCTGCAGGTGATTTTAATCCCATGACGTGAAATGGATAGACTTGAAACCGGAACAAGTGTCAGTTCTGAAATGCCTTTAGAGATATGTCTGTCCTGGTGGAGGGGAATGAGGTATGGGCTAATGGTGCTTTGGGAGCAAAACTGCCAAACATGAGCAGGTACTTCTGGGCATCTCTGATTCACAGACAGGCAGTCGTGTTTGAATGACCCATGATAGTGTTGCCAGACCACCACTTGGAGATACTATAGAGAAAATGTTAAAGATTAGTCACGTTTAAGTGTTTTTACTTCTAATTCATTCAAGGTTCCTCCTGAAACATTTACTTTGGTGTATTTCAGCATTTTCATTTTTCTGATAGCTTTCAGAATGCGCAGTATAGTAGACTTCATAAAGACAGCAAAATGGTCTATTCTTTTTTGCCATTTAAACTGAATTCTACTGTATATCGCATCAACAGAGCTTAAAATTCAGTAAGCCATCAGAGTTGCAATAAGAGTCAGAAATCAGGACCCATAAATATGACACTATAATTTTAAAGCACTTGTCTTTAGAGCTGAAATACAGTTCTATTCACGTGCTTCTAAATCACCTGTTGTTAAAGTTGTTGCACTATAACACATCTCATTCTATTTAATCAGTGCGCTGGACATTTAAGCTACTACAGATCTATCGTCAGGTATCTTTTTGCAGAAATACTTAAGGATAAGGCTTTGGGAATTCAGAGCCTTCTCAGGGAAATGAACATAGCTCATGTTGGTTAGACTGACAGCTGCAGAGAAGGTATAAATGTGATTTAGCACCAGTAGAAAGATTGAATGTGTATTGATTAAAATAAGCTTGCAACGGAACTTATATGACCAGCAAAGAATAACTGAAAAGGATGCGATCATGGGTGGCTCAGCATTTGTAACATAGACATCAAAAATATACATAGGTGAGGCCAACCAAATAGCCCATCTGATATAAGCTCTCCACGAGGTCTGAGTAATTCTCAGGAGACGCATTGCTTTCTTAAAAGTACATACCAGCACATGGCCTATAATTTGCCTGAACATTTGAAACCTCAGGGTTAAAAATCATTTATGATTCCAACAGTAGCAATGGCATCAGCACAGAAATTTCAGCTGTAAAATTCTATGTGCAACCTAGTAGGCTATAAACCAGCAGGAAGATGATACTTTTAGTAATTCAGGTACGTCTACCTCAGACACTTTTAATGGCACTGTTAAATAATAACCACCAGTCAGCTTGAGCTGAGCATGGATCCTATAAATATTAGTGCTGGTCGCCCTGGCTTTATAAATGTGATGCTGAAGAAAATCAGTTTAAGGAATTCTGTGTTGTTTCTAACAGTCCAAGGTATATAAATATATGATAATAAGCAAATTGTAAACTGAACATACAATTTTGGAATTCCTCTCAACACAGTTATTGTGAGAACTGCTGATTAGACTAGTAAGAGGGTAGGCCATTCACAGCTTCACTCTGTGCACTGCTGGTGTTAAATAATGCTTTAATATTTTTCTCAGGAAAGTTATGTTGTATACTTTTCTCTTAAGAGTGAATATTTTATTATTGTCAAGTCCGTATCATTTAAGAATATGAATAAAAATAAGGTAAGTATCTTGGGAATGCAGTGTTACATTTTTCACTCACCACAGAGTTATTTTTGCTTTGTTTGAAATCTTTTTTAAAAACTTATTTTAATACAAGATGAGGTAGAATTAGACAATCGAGGAAGGCTGCTGAGAATTCTAAAAACACTACCTATTATTACTTAGATAAGAAATCTGTGTTTTGAACCGTTCATTCCAAATAGAGAATACACATTTTTCTACATCGGGAATATGAATAGTGACAAATAAAGCCAAATTTGATTTTGTCTGTTTTATTGCATTTTGAGAAATGCCTGTGTGGGGGAGATTTTCAATTTAGGTGTAAATTTTGATGCTTATAAAGGATTATGACTGAGGAGCTTCTGCTCTTCTTATGGAGTATCAAAAAACAACAACAACAACAAAAAACTGGGACCGTCAGAGAAGTGTTAAACCACCTATATGTATATATTTCTTCTGCCAAAATTAGTTCATCTTTTCTGGATAACACAGATATGTTACACATACAGAGTTATTCTGCACATAGATATTCCTGCTCTGAAGAAGACTGAGAAATAACCATTTTCTCTCATGCATGGGGTTGTATGGGATTCAGCAAGGATGCTAAAAGAGCTGTATGACGTGATTGCAAAGCCACTGTCAACAACCCCTGAGAAATTCTGGCAGCGTGTGTCCAAGGCCAGGTTAGGAGGAGCATGGGAAGTCGAGGAGAGTGATAACACAGCTCTATGTCGCAACAGAAAACTGCATAATGTTTTGGGCTTCCCAGTTCAAGAGGAGTGTGGGCAATATGCCTCATTTTCCAGCTTGAGACAGTTGAGGAGTAGTTTTTAGAGGCATTGTGCGTTTTGCCCTTCCAGCTGGAAGAAGCAGCTTTCTACTTCTGAAGTCACTTGCCTGGTGTTGCTGGAGTTAGTGTTGCCTGGTGTATTGAACACTTTCACACAGCCCCCACTGGGATCCAATTCCACACATGTAAAATGATGGTGCCCCCACTTCCCTACCTTACAGGCACGTTGTGAAAATATATTAGTTAGCACCTGAGGGGATCAGAAATTATACTAAAAACAAAAGCAAAACTCAAGAGGAAGTATAAAGAATACCTTGCCCACAGCTGGAACTGCATTCTGTGAAGTAAATAAAATGAGTTTATATAGCAAAATTATTCCAAGGATAAATATATATTTAAGAAGGAAAATGAGCCTAATCTGCCCTGTTTATTCAGGAAGATGATAGGAAATGCCTGTGAATTTTGCAACTGAAATTGGATGTTAAGTTTATACAATTAAAAGTATGGAAGACTTTTAGTTAGATGAAGTTTTTTTTGGTCTTCACTAAAATTCCTTATAAAATACAGTAAGGGGACTTGTCTGTGCAAGAAAAAATAAAGAATAATTTTAGATAGGAAATGAAAATGTCTGGAATTTGAGTAGCACAAGTTACATAATGGTTAGTGAATATAGGATTGCAGCTTCCTACTTGACTTAATTGTGTATTCTGGCTTGAAGTTGGATAAGTCTCTATGTATGGATATCAGAATTTTAAGAGTCTGCCCATGATTCTGTGGGTAGCACCCAGCTCTGTGTGAGGATGAAGCAGAAACAAACATATTAAAGTTGTCTAACTGTTCTTAACTACTGGTGCATTATATTGCATCAGATTTTACATAATTTAAATATGTTTATATAGATGAAATATGATTAATATGGGAGAAAATATCCCACCTCTTAGAACTGTGGAGAGTACTTAGTTACAACTTTGGCATAACAATAGCTTGTCTGCTATTGGAAGCATAGCACACTGATAACTTACAGAAGCTCTTTTTTAAGCTTAAACAGGATTTACCCATGCTGGTTTCACTGATGACTTCGTAGGCTGATTTTAGCAAAAACAGGTGCTACTTTGAGATTCCAGTTTACACTATTTTTGTGAAATTGTACCATTCTGACTTCACTATGAGACACTTACATCATAATAACACTATTTCCCCATCGGTAAGTATGGGTAAACAGCTGTAAAATATGTAAATGTTTTACTGTTGAAAAAGTGTGTTCAGAGATATGACGTGGTCCATGTAAATACATCTGTGTGATCTGACTTTCTACCACAATTGAGTATACGTTACTTTAGCGGAGAAGCTCCATCGTGTCTTTAGTGGATCAGATTTTCTTTCCACCCTTCTTGGTATTTGTGGAACAACTCTACATAAACTACAAAATAATTCTCTCACTAGCTTGTTTTAACTAGAGCATTGCCCTGTGTTCCCTGAAACTTCTGCCTACATATATATGTATGTATATTAGGGTTGAACTCTGGTAACTTTTTCTAAATAGAGGTTTTGAGAAATTCAGAGGTAAGGGAGGAATGTTATGGCTATGCTCCGATTACAGAAGGTATAGCCAGCAGCATGAGGTGGATAAAAAGAGAATAAACAGTTAGACTAACAGACAGAAGAGAAATACCTCAGTAACAGAAGAATCATAACACAGCCTATTTGAAGGGAATGTGGAATTAAATTCACTCCAGTTACTCATGGGAACTGACATTCATGTGTCTTGCTCCTGAGGTTGTACATAATCAAATACAAATAGGGGGATGGGAATACAAATAAGGAAATAGGGTGCTGTTTAAATGTCAGGGATTTTTTTTGTTTCCTCAAATGCAATGCATTTTTATATGTGTGCAGAGCATCTGCTCCCCTTCAAGAGGCAGGGCGGGATTTTTTTAAAATGTTTAAGAAAAATTTTTGGTGCAGTCAGGGTCAAACAACAGTGTAGCTTTTTGTGATGACAAAAGCCAAGTAATTTCAGTAAAGCATACTTTTCCCCTCTCCCATTTAAGAGCATTAACCATACTGCTATTGGAAGGCATGGCAATTCATGACAGCCTTTTCAAGTTTGTATTTGATTCCAGTGGGACTTAGAAACAAGAGGCTGACCTCCAAATATAAATTAAGTGCTTTAGCTGGGTTGACACTAACACAGTTACCTCTATAGACTCCAGCAGCACGTTTACTTTGCTTTTGCTTCATAAAGTAGAGTGACAAATTCTAGAAAAAATAACTTTAACAATTAACATAGTTTGTTTAGCAATTATAAAAGACTATGGAGCTCTTTTGAAATCCTTGGAGACAGAATAACTCTGTATAAATGCAAACTACTTCTTTAAATGTAGTAGAGCAGTAGGCATTTTAACAATGTCCTTTTGCGTGTGTCCATACAGGGTTCATGACTGAGGAGGCCAGTAAATCAGTACCCTCAAAAAAGTACTGTATTCTTCTATTTGGACTCAGAAAAGATTTTATGGCCCTGAGCTCACCAATAGTTGAATGTCTGCATGACAGGCAAGGGTTGCTAGTGCTTTTACAGGAATTTAAATGTTACATTCACCCCAAAAATGGATGATCATCTATCTATGCTTTAAAATATGGAGGCCAAGACTGATAAAGAGCAGTGTGGGGAAAAGTGTTGGAAAAGCAGATTGGTGATCTGGCAAACAGAATTAAAAATCAGTTCAAAATGTGTGTTATAGCTAGGGGAAAACACAGACTGAGACAAATGCATCTCAACTGCTGTGATGAAAGAGAATTGGCTCCAAATCCAAAGATTTCTCAAGAAGAAAGAAGGAAGAGACTTTCCAGAAAATTCTGTAGGGGAAAACCTCTATGACGTGTTTAAAAATTGTAATTTAGCTGGATAATACAGACAGGTTGAACCCACGCAATTAAACATTAAAAGTCCCTCAGCCGGGCAAACACCAGAGCTGTTGATACCACTTGGATACCAAGAATTAGTTCTGACTGTTGCAAGTAGCGAAGTCTGGTTTTACTCATAGGAGATAGGAAAGTGCTCTTCTCTGATGTCAGTGCTGTCGCCCACGCCAGAAGAAAAGAAAAAATGTAGACAAAAAAGTACTGCCAGAAGAAGGTCCTTTCATATCCAGTGAGATTTCTGAATCAGTGGCATCTTTATTTCTGTGGATATTTTTTTGCCACTTCTGGAAATTTAAAGAAAAAAAAATCTTGGCTTCATGCAGTGCTGAGAGATGATTTTTAATGGTGATTCAGCATGCAGAGAGGATTCATTTATAACTGAATTCCATGACGTTATGTACTTTATCACTGTTTACAGTTTGTTGACTTCCTTAGTGCTTTTCAGTTGCTTCCCTTCAGGAAATGGGATGTTAAATGAATATATTTAGTAAGGTAATATTCATTTAATTTTTATTCCCTATTCTTCCTGGAAATGGTAGACACTTTTAGAGTGTTACACCTAACATTTGGTTTCCCACATAAGGGAGTCACGTACCCTGGGAGGGGGGAAGTTACATGTCTATCTCAAGAATTTATTTTCTATAGAAGTAACACTTTTGAACTGAAGACTTGTAATCTATCATAGGACAGGGTAAAGTCTGCTGTCTTGATTGTGGAAAGAGCCTACATATAATGGCCTTAGGTGAAATGCATAATTTATGTTGAATGAGATTGGGTGGGAATGAGTCTCATTCTCAGTGTAGAAATGCCTAACTGAGAACTTCTTGAAAGAGTCCTCTTGATAAAATGGACACTAGTTGTATTTATCTGAGAATTCTGAAGTGTCTATGACAATAACAATGTGTTCATCTGTGCCCACCTGAACTGTAACATATAGCTGTAAATTTGTGTGGAAAGATGCTGGATTCACTTATCTGAGCGTGCAGCTCCTGCAGTAGTACCTGCGGTAGCTTCCATCCATGGAAAATTGTTAGAGGTGGACAATGAAGTCGTTGCTGCTTCATTACAGCTGAGATGAGTGTTGTGTAGAGTGGCTTTCTATCATAGATGATTAAGATGATTATCTGTTCCTAAATGTGGCTTTTGGGCTTTTGTTCCCATATCCCTCAAGTGAAAACCCTTTGGGCCCAGATACCTAAGCATGTTGGGTATCTAAACTTGTCGATATCTTGAATGGGAGTTAAACAAGGCTTGCGCATCTGAATCTCATGCTGGGTTGTTTACTGCTGGAGATGTCTCCAGTCCCAAACTTGAAGCACAGTTGTGAGCTTTCAAACCTGAGGCTCTCGGTAAACTTGAAGTTCTGTTTCAGAAGTGCTTCATTCTAAAGAAGACAGGCCACCTGGGTGCTAATCTCTTAATTCCCACCTGGACCACCAGCTGGAAGCATTCACCTGCATGCCTATCCTTAGAAGGGCAGTCATCTAAGCCTTGTTAAAACTATTCAGCTGAATTAAGCTGTCTGAGGAACGCTATGGTGTAGTCATGGTGAGATTTTGAACCACAGGTATAGTGAAGGTCCCCCAGTTCCTCAAAGAAAAGTATCTAAGCCCTAAAAGGATTTGAAGTAAACCCAGTCTTTTGTCCTCAGCGTTTCCTGCTTAATGGGTTGGGCACATTCCTGTTGAGCATGCTGGTTAGGTTGCTTACTCCGTGTGATTAACTTCTCTCATCCCTTGTACAAAAGGCCTAGGACAGGTATGACTCAAGGTTAAAATTTAAGCTTTTTAGCATCGTGTTCCTATGTGCATCTAGTCTTTACTTTAAAACAAGTAAACAAAAAGCAATAAATTTAATCAAACAGAATTGAGGCCATTCTGTCAGACATCTCAAACCACATTGCAGTTTGTATTAATTTACTTGCGTTGGTATGTTTTTCTGGAACATCTTAAACTACGTAAAGGGAAATTATAGATATATTTTTCACTATCAACTATTGATCAGAGTGTTTTTTTTTTTTTTTTTTACACCATTTTAAGCATGGAAGATGGCTGTAATCCAAGCTAGTTGTTTTCCTGTCTGAGGATTGCATGTAGAGAATCATTGTGGTGGGAAAACAGACAAGGAAGAAAAAAGGCGAATCATTATACCTGCTGACAGAAATCAGAGATTTCCAATCCATGCATGATTCATTTGTAATGCATTTGTACAGAACAAAAATGATCCTAATTACTGTGGATTCCTCTGACATGCTCTAAAAAGGCTATGTCAGTAAGAGGGTTTAACAACAAAGGGCTCCTGGTTGGGGACATGTAAATATAGCTATGAATGTCCTTCAAAACTATCTCTGCACTTGTGCCTGCATGTGCTCCTTTAATGATGTTTGAGTGATAGCCATCTACGTTAAAGAAAACACAATGTGCCTGTGTTGTAGACATCAGAGAGTTTGTCAGAATCTGCTGAAGTTTATGAAGAAAGCCTACTTGAATGTGGCAAGTTTTGTTGTAGCGAAGTATTTTAAACAATGCAGTGTGTACCTTTACATCTATTTTAAACTGAGGTTAAGAGAACTGAAGAATGGGTTACTTGCCTCTCCTAGAATGGACCAAAAATTATTGCTGATGTTGATGATATGTTGATGTAAAGATGTAGTGACAAGGCTAGAAACAGAAATAGCTACATATGGAAGCATGTAATAGCGATGATGACAATAAGAATGGCACCAAAAAAAAAAAAAAGGAGCTGTGGAGACCACCGTTCGGTTGCCACCATAATAGATAACCAGATAGTGTTTCGCTCTTTGAATAGGCCCATAGGTTTGCATAAAGGCAACAAAACTGAGTACTTAAAAAATGACAAAATATCAAAAGTTAAGCTGTATTGACTAATGAAATACTTATAAGATCATACAAATGCAACAAAAATAGGGAGTTATAGAAATAACAAAGTGGAAGGAATGCTGGAATTAGCTACATGTCAATAATGTGTAGCTATAAAAAAAAAAAGCTTTGACATACTCCCTTCTTGCTCAGAACGTTTGAGCGGGTGTGCACAAGTACACCTCACCTTATGCAAGGACTGTGAGAAGTACTGCTAGCCATCAGACAAAGCATTGGATCTTGGATGAGATAAAGCTGGGTCATCTTATTTTTAGTTTCATTGCCATGTCTGATTAGTCCTAATGCTTGTGAAAAGAGAAACAGGTGTGAAGTGTGTAAATGTAGTGCAACAAAGTTTCTGATGAGGAAAGATGCACTGCCATACGTAAAGGGAGGCATTGTAAATAGAAATGGAAAATGAAGTTACCCAGCAGCTGTGCCTTGCGTTTTTGAATCCATGCGTTTTCCAGACTTTGGCTTGTGCTCATGACTGTTAAATAGAGTAAGGCTCATATTCTGCCTGGTTTTTAGATGGGTAAGGTTTGAATGTAGAAGGGTTTACTCCCATGCTCAGAGCATGACAAGGGCTGAGTTCAGCCTTGCTATGGTCACACAGGGAAGGTTCCACATTCACTTTGTGGGGATGGCATCCATTACAGCCCATCAGAAAAGGATTTGGGATGTCTGTGCCCCTTTGGCTAGCATGCAGACTGGGGCTGAGTATGAAGGATCAGTATTGCACTGTTGGGGGAGCATTTCAATAAAGATGTATTAATCCTGCTTCACTCCCCAGCACCGATCAGACCTCAGCTGCAATAGTACCTAATTTTGGACAGCTGATTTGAAGGAAGACAAGAACCAAGTGAGGGAAGTTAAAAGCAAAGCAAGAAAGAATGGTGGTCTGCAAAATATGGCTTGTTAGACTGAAAAGGTTGAGATGATTTTGGTCTGGAGAAAATGAGACTGAGGGGGACTCACAGTAGCAGTCTTCAAGTATGGTAGACATTGATTTACAGAGGAAGGACATTTTCTCAGAGTTCACCATAGATAAGGCAGGGCATAATACGCTTGAATTGCAACAGGGGAAATGTGGGTTAGGTATTAGGAATATTCTTTATAATAAGGAGAGAGACAGAAGCACAGGAATGCATTCCTTAGGGAGGCTGTGGAATATGTGTAATAGAAGGGTTTTAAGAGTAGGCTGGACAAACTTTTTGTGTAATGCTGTTATTTCATCTTGTGTTGGGAAGAAGAGGTAGGGAAGGTTACATGATCTGTCAGTCTCTTTTGGTCCTTTCTGTGCTTAGTAAGGTCTGTATTTCTCTCAATATGCAATTGGAAATTTAGGGAAGATCTGCCTTTGGTCTGTATGTGAATCTAGTGTGTCTTTATCTCTCTTTCTTATTTTTCTTCTTTGTCCTTTTTTTATTCCTTAGCTCTTACCGTAAGTAAATATTCCAGACTTTGGTTATACCCAAGATGTATGATAGCCAAGTTTCAACTTGTTCTAGTCTTCACAAAACTTCTTTTTTTTTTTTTTTTGTCTGTTTTAAATTGATGATTAAGTGATAGTAAGACAGAACTTCCTCATGTATTAAATATATATATATATAAAGGTCATTCAACAATAGTTTGAAAAGCTTATCTATTTTACTTACGTGGTTGATTTTTATACTATGTCAGCTTTCCTTTTGGCTGAAAAAGCATATCTAGTACTAAGGACTAAACCAGGTGTAGTGGTAAAATAACTGGGAGACACCTGTTTTAGGAAATAAGTAATTTCCTCTTGTTTCTTTCCTTTTATCCTGTCAGCATTTAATTAAGAAAACAAGAGAGGGGAGGATAAGGGAGTTGGTCATCTGAGAATTTAAAACATTGACTCTGTTTGCCATTTAAAAAGTTACTGGCTTTGATATAAGATAGATTTGGATTCCAAAGTTTTCATGCATCATGGCTATTGTTTGAAAATATATGAAACTGTCTGAGATAACCCCATCATAAAATCTGTTGTCTTTGGGAATAGACAAGTGCAATTTTTTTTTTTTTGAGATAGAAAGGTCTCATGAGATGCTATGTAGATACACATATAAAAACATACTGTCTTCAGTGCAGAAGTAGGGTGTCATGAAAACAGTGAGTTCATGTTGTTTTTGGGGGTATTAATGGAAAGGCTCCAGTTTACTTAGTTCAGTTTCCTCAGGAGATTTTTCACGGGGATATTTGTCATAAGTGAAGGTATATTAAAACAAATAAACACCAAAACCCACCACAACGCTAGAAGTAGTCAGAAGAAATTTTTGTGCAAGGACTATGGGAGAGGTATGTGTAAGCTCCACCAGCCAAGCCTGCAGTACAAACTACTGCTTGTGATTTTTGTTGTGAATAAATGCATCCCTTTAATTATATCACTATGAAGCATGAGAACATTATACACAATAATAAAATAATTTTTTCAACACATTAAAATAGTTTCTTCTTTTCGCCCCACTTGACCTATGAGACAGTACAGTGTAGTCATCTTTTTAACAGAATAACAGTTCTGCTTTCACTCGTGCTGCTAGCCCATTGTCTTCCCTCAAAACAGGGACATGCCACAAATCTTCTGAGATCCACTACAGCTATTCAATACTGTCTAGTTAAATCTTTGCAGAATGCTGGAGCTGTGAGGGCAGCCATAAAACCAAGAAAAAAATGTGTTTATAGAAATTCTTCTAGAAAGAAGCTAAGGCTGAGCAGCCTTACAAACAAAGGGACCCAGGAGGTTCATTAGGAAACCTTCCCCTTGTATAACTCTGCCCAGGAATGGCCACATGAGCCACTGTGACCACCTGGACCTAAAACCTGCCAGCCACCCCTTTCTTAACTCATTCACCTTTCCTGCTAATGTAGAAAAAAATCTGTCATGATGAGACAGTGGGGACGGAAGGGATTCTATGAAGAAATCCTCTTGCTTATATTTTCCACGTCTCCTGCAGTTGTTGTTGTTGTTAGATCATAAATTTATCACAGCAGGAGCTTGCCATGCTTGTAATATTATATCATACTTACTTACAGAGATGGAAAGAAAATCATATATATGTGGTGCCAATTTTCGACTAAAATCTCATCAGTTTATCCAGGCATCTTTCTCTTTGAATCTGGTCCAGAGAGTTTCACAGGTTTTGGAAATGACAGATACATTCTTCCACTGATCTCCTTTGACAGATGTATCTAGGGGTCCTTAGGTGTGAGTGAACCTGGACTAGGAGGCAGGGTGATGGTTCAGTTGGCTGAGCCTCCCCATTACAAATTTGCTGCCTAGTTCAGGGATGAACATTAGCTAGTACAAGTAATCCTGATCGTCCTATCTTTAATAAATGAACAATCTGAATTTATCTCTATGCCTTTTTTTCCAGTAGCTTTTCTTTTTATTTGGTGTTTATATCTTCTGCTTGTGTTTTCTTTCATTAAGCTCATTTATTTATTTGCTCCAATATTTGTATTTTGTCAAAGTCTGGTGTTATACTTAAAACCAGGGTGAGGTGTTTCATTTCCACATGTTTAAAACTGGTTTTGAAGAGTTTATGATACATTTCTGTCTCTCTCTATAAAAATAATGATTTCAGGTATGTTGTGGTGCTGTAGCACCATCATTTTTCCACAGAAATGAATTTGAGATAATCTGTGTTGCAGATCTGTTCATGTCTGTCACAGTGGCATCATCAGTAAAGCTTCTGGAGTTTAAAGATGAAAATAATCTGTATGCAACCTTGAAAATGCAGTGTCCTTTATATTAACTAGCCCACATACTAAAGAGGTTATGGCTATGGCAGTAATGGGCATTTTCTAGCTTAAAATAGTGACTTTCAACATTCATGCTGCCAAACCATCTAAGAAGTATGGAAGGATATAGTTTCTCGTTTGGGATTAAATCTTCCTCTCTTTACAAAAGAGGGAAAACACACAAAAACAAACAAACAAAAACAACAAAGAAGTCAGGGAGAGGATTCAAAGAAGTCCAAGACACTAACCTTGCAGAGTTTCTGCCAAGTGCTTCCTTTCAGGAGAAGGGTTTGTGGTCTGTTTTCAGCTGAAATCTTCATGTATGATGCTCACTGTTAAGGTCTCTGAACCTTAAGCTATGTGAGGATAGTACTGTCTCCTTAGGTATGATGACAGAGAACGATGAAGACAGTGTCTCTGCCTGGAAGTACCTAGCTCCTTCTCATACACTGGTCAACTTTCAGCTCAGAGATCTGCCTAAATGTCTCCGGAAGAATTGAGGAAGTTAAAAGCGGTGACCTGCTAGGCGAGGAAAAGAAAATAAGTTTCATTTTATTTTTCATAAATCTGAAAAAAGCAGAGAAAATCTTCTCATGTCAAAAGAATATAAAGCTGTCTGATTTCTGGCTCTTTGTAACTAGTATAACAAGAATATGCATGAGAATTGAACTGGTTCTTTAGCAAGGGTATTGCTGAATGATGATTTGAGTATTTGTAGGGGCTAGGCCTTACATCGCATGGTTTTCAGATTTCTTGCTTCCCTGAAAACCTGCATTTAGATACTGTTTCGTGGATACTCTATCTCTGTAGATACAGGCCAATATTTTCAAGGCTGCAGTTCAACTGCTGCTTCTGTATTGTTACTCCCTTACAAACTTGCATGCTAACATTTTCTCACCAAAAATGGGTGAGGCAAATTTACAGTTTCCATTCAGTCTCATATCAAGGCATCTCTTCTACCAAAAACTTACAGTACAGAATTTTTCTGATAAAATGTGAACTATGTGGTGAAAATTATTAAAAAAAAAAAAAAAGAAAGTTTTGGTTATTGACACCGTGCCTAAATTCTCCTACAGCTTGGGACTCAACAACATAATACAAAATATTATAAAGGTGAATTAGATCATAGTTAATTCCAGTTATGCTGGCAAAGCCAATTTTTTTTAGCTAAGTTGGAAAACTTGTGCGGGTCCCCCAATACGGTAGTTTTTACAGTGTAGGCAGGACTGACTTTTGTGACTCAACTAACCATGTTTTTTTAATTACATCACATCCTAAAGGAAAAACGTTACTGAAACATCTGAAAATATAAAATATAAAATGGATTGGTCTTTTCTAGGAAAAGATATATCTAGATAATATATATATATCTATATATATATATAAAACCATGCAAATAAAATGCAAACAGTGTAGTATTGCTTGTGAAGCTCTGTTTAACAAAAGGAAAGCTTAGAAGTTCTAGCCTTAGCAATTCTCAAGCCAGTAGATCTCCGTTCATTGGGAAATGTGTAGTAATAACTTTTGTAAGAAGTGCTTGGCATCCAAGAATCCAGGGTGTCTTCTAAGTGAACTGAAATCACAATAGTAGCCTTTAATTGAAATATTTATTTGTGTGCCTGTCTGTGTTGTGCTGCTTCTAAGTATTGTTTAGGGAGTAAGGTGGGAGCATCTGTAATACAGCTGCTGTTCAAATAGAGCAGTGCCTTTACTGTAGACAAAACAGTTGGCAGAATTGCTTTAATGTATTTGTTTATGAAGAACTAGAAATAAGAGGCTTCATATTCTTTTGAAGTGGGAAGATTTTCTTCATTTTCTTGAAATATTAAAAAAAAAAATTGTCTGGAGGGTATTCTGTATCTAGGTTGGACAACTCTCCAGCAACTTTTTTATTTCTATGACAGGAGGAGGAAGGAGATTCTTCTCTGTGTGTCACTTCTTGGGATTTTTAGGTTTGTTCTGAAAGTATTTATGGATAGTTTTCACAAAGATGCTGTAATATATTTACAAGAACTTGCTGAAGTTATTAGTAAGTGTGCAGAGGGCAAAATGTTTTCTTTTTAAGTAATTGCAGATAGCATCTGCTCTTTCCCCCTAATTTTACTAATTACCAGTTTTAATCTTTTTTTGGCTTCAGCTGTTAGATGTCTGTTAGAATTAAATACATCTGGTTTTAAATCAAATTCTATAACAAGTAGTAGTTCTTCTAATGAGCTTAATTTAAAATTAGTGTTTGCTCAGTCTTCATTACTTGTAAGTTTTTTAAATGACTGTAAGGAAGTACATTAAAAAAATATATACCCTTTTTCATCTTTGAGCTCAGAACTAGTATTTTCGACTATTGATACTTCCTCACCCTCTTCTCTGCCTGAGCTATTTATTACTTAAACAAAGGCTGACAGCAAAGCTCAGTCTATAATATGTAAATCCTTGTGGAAAAATGGTGCCAAAAAACTGTGAAAAAATGGGTCCAGGCAGCTGCGTCACAAGGTTTGACCACTTCGGGCTGGGGTGCCAGGAGATTTGAGACAGATGTTTTCAGACATGCCGCATGCCTAAAACATTTCCAGGGGTCGAGCTACAAATAGTGACTTAATAAGTGCAGAAACAGGAAAAGTATGCAGGAGGACACAAGAGTTTATTCACCCCTAGGTGCACAGCCAGCCTCTTTACATTACATCTGCCTGTCAGGGTTGGCTATTTAAGCTGTCATGCCCTTGGTATTGCTCTTTGTCTGACTGTGAATAAAGTGCAGCATTGTGATTACTAATCCCACTCCAGTGACTTGACTTTAAATGTGGTTTTGGAGCGTATCCCGGAGCTCTGTTTGCTAAGCTTCCTACTCCTGTTTCAGAGACACCACTGGAGATCTATGAGAGAGAGCACTGCAGACTGCCCTCCTCCTGGAGACCTGTCGCCTTTTTCTCCCCCCCGCCTTTTTTTTT
>VXAA01004516.1:390481-405847 GCA_013399115.1 Anseranas semipalmata | reverse complement strand
TTTTTCAAAAGTTTTTGAAGGAAATCAATGGATACCAAAGTGATCTGTTTATTTTTCTTTTTTTCTTTGCCTCCGCTGACAGTGGGAAATCACACTGGTCGCATCAAGGTGGTCTTTACACCCAGCATCTGCAAAGTGACTTGTACCAAGGGCAACTGTCAGAACAACTGTGAGAAGGGAAATACTACCACCCTCATCAGTGAGAATGGCCATGCTGCTGACACTCTGACAGCCACTAACTTCCGAGTAGGTAAGTACCCTGAGACTGTATTTGTCCTTAGCTGTCCTTTCTTGACTAACAGAGGGAGGAAATATTTTGTTATTAATACCAGTTGTGCATCTGCTGCTCTTTGTTTGGAGGGCTGTGCTGAGAAAGAACCATTGTATGTTAGTCAAGCTTTCTGGTATCCTTCTGAAATTATCCCCAAAGTTCTTTTGGTGTCACAGTAGAAAAAAAAAAAGTATTTTTTGTCTGAATTTTCAGCTGCAGGGCTACAATATGCTAAGCTGGAGCTTTTGGTAAAATCAGTCCCTCAGTCTGTGTTGCTAAACAGAGAAAATGTCAGATTCCACAAAAAGTTCTGTGTTTTCTCCTCTTATTTGTTGAATAGGTATCAAATGCACATAAAAAATGAGCTAACACAGTGAATGTCTTCAAAAAATTGTTCAAGAATTCCTTAAGACTGCAGTCCTTCTTTTAAAAAAAAAAAAAAAAAAAGTCAGGTTATAATTTCTTCTTTACTGCTGAGAATAAGTCAGATTTCATGTTTGCTATTTTTAATAACTGAGATGTTAAGTCCAATTATTGAAGCTAGTCATTTCTCTGTTAATGTTTATTCTTTCTGCTTGCTCAGTAAAGAGTATCAACAGTATGCCAGTCTAAACCCTGTAACTGTTCAAATGTATTAAAACAAATCCTGAAAGCAATCTGGGTTAATGGATTAGCATATTTTAACTGTACAATATATGATGTTCTTAGGAATTTGTGTGCAAATATTAGTCTGATAACCTAAATGAAATTCAGATATACAGATACATACTTAAGCGCTTTTTAAATGTGATGTTTTATAATATGATATTCTTAACTGCTCTTGGAAAGTATTTTGTTGTGATGTATGAAAATATTGTAGTATCTTTCTCTTAAAAAAAAAAAAAACACTTTAAAAATTAATTATTTTGCCAATTTGTACTCAAAGAATGCCAGATACGAACATTGTAATTTTAGTCTCCTTCTAGTATAAACATAATGTCAGGCAGTGCTGATGCTGGCCAATACTGCCCTTTTTAAAGTGCACTATATTTCAGGCTCTGTGGGGGAAAAAAGCTATACCAAATTATTCTTCTTTTCATCCAGACAGACAATACAAAGAGCAGTTCCCGTTCTTAAGACTCCTACTAGACTATCAGACTCAGGATGAAAGCTCCTGAAATGAATAACACATTCCTTGATAACATCCATATTTGTAATACATAAATGTTTCGGAGTAAAAATAAAAACTGTTTTAAAGGAGCAATACAGCACATTTTGTTTATGGTTGTTTTGATGCATTAAAAAAGAAAAGGGTTTTTAGAAAGGAATGGTAAATCAAATACTTTAAACTTGTATTTAATGTTAATAAGGTTATTTTTTTTTAACCAGTGTTTTGGCAAGAACCACTGCTAAGTAAGTTTTTGGTTTAATTTTTCTGACTTTTGTGAAAGGACAGGGTTATTTCCCTCCCTTCCTTTCTTCCTTCCCCACACTTCATGTGACCTAATTTTTTATTGAAATTATGAAATGTTGAGAACGGGCGGTCCTGTAATTTGTCTGCTATGTAAATCTGTGCTGTAACACGACCTTCCCTCAAATACAAACTTGGAGAGTGGAAATTGACCTGTAAAGACACGTTCCACACCTTCCTTCCTGCCCTCGGGCCACGCAGGTTGTGATTCACTGTGTACAACAGCCTGCTAGAAGTGTTCAACAAAAGTGGTTCATAATAGTGTTTGATGGAAAGATAAGGGAGCATTATGTTTAAAACTGTATCACAACAAGTCACTGCACATGTAGAGGCATTTTTAATCTGTAGCTATCTTTCTTCGCTGTAGCCTTTAAAAGACCAGAAGTATTTACCATATCTCTGAGTATCGTGATTTTAACAGGAGAGGAATAAGAAAGAGGTCTAAACTGTGACTCCAAAGCTCTCCGGTTAAAAATGCTGAGTGACCCGAACTTCTTAGTATCGGGAGAGGAGAGATTCCACACCTCTAGGTCGAGTTCTGTCATTGGTCACAGATTTTCAGGAGTTTTTGAATCAGGGTTTAAAATGTCAATTATTGAAATCATTTTTATGTCCATTCTCTTAACTAGTGTCTCAGTTAGCTCAGGCTTGTCCTGATCAAGATGTCTCCTGATACATAAAGCAGAAGTAATTTGGGTCTTCTGAGATCATTTATTTTTATTATATTTTTAGCATATGCATTATGCTTTGCTTGTGCTTTTTGCTTTTAAGGCTCAGTTCTGAACTTGTTTACTTACTGTTTATCCAAAATGCTTGGAAGTTCTTCTGACCATTTGATATTTTAAAAGTGCAACCATGAAACAGAATGTTGTGTCAGAAAATGCATACTTAAAGCAGTGAGCAGCACATTTTTGTTATGTCTTTTAAAGTGTTTGTTCTTCTTAAACATAGAAAAGATAAATTCACATGCCCTATTTGGAAAACTAACTTCTATTACTAATAATAGACACCTACTACGAATGGGAAATTAGGAAACTGCTTTAGATCGTTAGATTGCTGTTAGATCTAAATGCATTTCCTTAGCAGGAGCAGCACTCTAACACACAAGATTTAATTCAGATTCTCTGATGACAGATTGCAGTTAGCCATCATTTTGCTTGGTTCTTAAAATCCATTATTTCTAACAGTGAACAGAGTAAAATTTCATGTTTAGCTTTTAAACTTTCTGCTGAACTTTGAAAACATTTTTTATTTTCAGAGAGAATAAGCTGCAATGCCTGTATTGAAGCTGCTCAAGTTTTTCTGTGGGTTGTTTCAGATTCTTAAAACTTGTTCAGTTGGTTATTTCAGCTGAAACCTGGTACCAGTGAGTCCAGGCAAGGAACAAATCCTGTCTCCTGAAAATTTTGCTAGATATGGATAAGCCATTAAAAATAAAAACCCACAAGAAGAACCAGATTGGGGAAAATGTAGCTTTTCAGGTAGCTGAGATTTTGCCTGTTTTCATAAAGACCTCTAGCATTTTAATCGAAGGTGATGAAAACTTGGTATTTAAAAAGGAAGGATCTTGTTGATTGCCAGTGTGCTTCAGTGAAACTTTTTTATAACAGTTTCATTTTGTGAATGGGATATGTTGCACAGTTAAACCAACCAACCTCCAATATTTCATTGGCTTGGAGAATGAAAGCATTTAATCTGAGTGGAAACTTCTGCTGAATAGATGATCCTCGTTATTCTATTGGATTGGTGCATGTGAAGAGGTTGTATGGTATTTCAGTTCCGATACATCTATGGAGGCTTGTAAAACAGGGTCGGTATATGTACATAGGAAAGGATGCAGATAGAATAACATATGAGCTTCCTGTCTCATTCACTGTTGAAGTTATTCAGTGACGTGTCCTGTTTCTCTTCAAAATTATTTCACATTCCAAAATATCCTATTTTTGAAATGAATTTTCTCTCTGTAGGGAGTGGGAGAACAGTGACTAATTTGTAACTGTAAAATGAAGCAATAAGAAATTAGGAAATGCCCAACCTAATGTTCTTCATATGCTTTAATTTTTGCCCTATTGTGCATATGTATTTAATTATAGGTTTACATACTGTTTTTTTTCCACAGGATCCTTGCCTCTTTCATTGCATAGGAATGACAGGACTTAGTAAGGGAAGCAGTTATTTAATACTTAGGTTTATATTCACTGTTCATTTGCAGCTCTGTCTCATTTAAAGTAGTACATTTAAGCTGTTATGAATGAGGAGTTAAAAAAGAATTACATATTACTCAGTGGAAGTGCATATCTTTCTGCAGAAATTTTGTGTCCGAGCGCTTGGCAGTATCTGTGTCAAAGAGAGAAATAACAGCACTCTGCAGGTGCAGACCAAGAAGAGTTTGATTTTTTTTTTTTCTCCCCAAGATCAGAGATGATGTTGTGGAAAGATCAAGAGCACTGTGGCAGAGGTGACAATAGCATTGGTGCTCTCCTGCTCCCCTTTAGGTCACTCTTTAACGCTCCTCAGTACGGATCACAGCGATCTGCATATCCTGTGCCCTATTGCAATAATGCTCAAATGGTATTGCCTCTCAAATTTTCTCACTTTCCCTACTGGAATTTTATATCAAAGAGTTTTCCTGTTCTACTGTGTCGGCTCTGTACAAATGTTTTTGAATAATTGAGGTTGTCCAGAAGTTTCCAATTACGTACAGACAGAAACTTCCAAGAAGAAGCATAAACATTTTACTCAAATTTTATTTGGTCTACTGTTAAAAGTAATGAAAGAAAATTTGCCCAATATATTTTAAAACAATAGGTTATTTGAAGGGAGTTTAGTAAAGAGAGTCACTATGTAATTATTATTCTAAGAGGGTTTCCTATCTAGGAAACGGTCTAGGAAGCATAGTTACTCAGAACTGTGAAAAGGTAAAGCAGTTATTATTTTATGAAAAGTTGATTGAATTTCAGAATTCATGATCATTAATTTCTGTCAATACTTTAGAAGGTAATGTATCTCCTTATTTATGCACTTTCGGTCGTATAAAAAAAGATGGAAACCTCTTAGTGTTGGTTAAAAAAGGCGATGATCTGTAAGTAAGCCAACAAATTTTCAGCTGTAGTTTGTGTATGACAGGAGATCCAAGAGCAATGAATGGAATTTAACTTTTTTTTAAGGGAATTGATTTTGAATTCAATGTTGGTGTAACCAGATTTCATTACTGAGAAACAGGATGTAAACTATGCCTTTTTCTTGTTGCCATTTGCTGTGTAATAAAGTTGTTTCTTTGCTCAGTATGATACATACTGTCCTACTACATTTAACAGGTACTGTAGGACTGACATTTGAAGATTTGTCAATAGTGATTGGCATTGAAAGGCATTTATTGTAAATAATATTGGAGGGAAAAATTGATGACATATAAAGGCTTGTGTGCCAGGGAAGGCAGATTGAAAGACCAATGGCTTGTAGAAGCATTTGTGTTGATCTGGGAGAATTTACAATCTTTTCTTGCAGCTTGTGAGGTGCTCACTGTTCAGTTTTCTACCTGTTGTAGTTTCTTCTTTGTTACCTTACTGTCCTGTTATACTGGGTTTAGAGTTGCTAGAATGGCAACGTATTAGAAGAGATGCTTTCTTTTCTGTTATGAAATGCTATTTACTACTCGGTGAATGGTGTCACCGTGGGCAGATGACCCACATCTGATCTCTGAAACCTGTCTCTGGCAAATCACTATTCCTATTGCTTCAGCTGAGACTTAGCAGATGTAGATGTAGCTTCTCAAACTGCGGGTTTAAAATAATTGATAACAAATGTCATGCAGAGTTTTTTGAGTTCTTTTTAGTAACATAGCTGTGGAGAATCTTTTTTTTTTTTTTTTTTTCACTTGATTACATTCCATCAGATTCCTAATTGATGAGGAGGTCATCTCTGGAATAGGTGCTGAGCTCAAGAAAGGTTCAGTAATTCACGGTCTGTTTTTTAGTATTGTATTCGCTGTGGGTAAGAGCAAAGCATTACTTCAAAATATCCTTGGTTATTGTACTTGAGCTTGCCATAATATCGTGCTTTTCTGAAGTAGTTATGATGTAAGAACTTAGCTATTCCCCCTGTATTATCAGTTCTTCTTTTTACTCTCTGTAGAGTGGCTACCTTGTAGCCTTATTTGGTAAAAGCTTTGTTTCTACTGTTCCTGCAGAAATTATCATTTCTGGTCTGTCAGGCTTTATTGTTTTATGCTCCTTTTGCTGCCAGATGAAATATTTTTTTCTTTTAACAGGCACTGGCAGACACTTGAAAAGTTCAGAATTCTTGGATAACTTGGTTAAAAGATTAGCTTTTAAATTTTCTGCAACAGTAATCAAGCAAGTTGGTCAGCCTGTCAGAGCTGCTCTTGTGCTCTTTTTCAAGATGAAGACATTAGAGTTTTTATTCACTGTTTTAGCTGGTAATTTGAAATATAATCTGTATAAATGACGGCCATGCTTGGAATATTTATTCGTGCAGCAGAATTGTAACAGCTGTAGCAAAATGAAAGCCAAGTATTTATCCTCAGACACTGGACCAAGTGGGTAAAACAGAAAGACAGACAGATAATGGTGGAGCTATTTTATGAATTGTTTACATCTTCTGCCTTATAAAAGATGCTGTAAAAAAAGGTATTTCCCAGTCTGCAGAGCCAAAGCAAAACATCTGCAAGTTGATTCTGGGAGGAACCACTTATCATGAGCATCAATTTAACAGGTATTCATTTTTCCAGCCTCTTTTTGTTCTAAAATGTAAACTTGAGCAGACAAGAGAATGAATTTGTTTACTTACAATCCAGGTAGTGTAGTGTAGGCTTTCCGAATGTGAACCACTAGTGGACTTAAATTCTGGTCTGTAATGCAAATGTACTGCTGCAGTCTGGTCAGCATTCGGGGTTTTAAGGCATTTTCAATTTTTGGCCACCTGTGCTCAAATTACAAAGACAAATGGTATCTTAAAGGGCTTTGTTGTTGTTGATAACCACATCTGCTCAGAAGGAATGCTTTCTTTCCCTCCTGTATTTATCAGTGCTTGTCATCAACAAATAGCTCTGGTATCTGCCGTACAGTTTACAGTATCTGTGAGCTCTTTCTTCATAATCTTAAACTAATTACTCAAATTTGACGTCTTCCCCTCTGATTCTAACAGAGGCCTGATGCTAATTTAAAGAAAATGCATCGTTCAGCCAGATGATCTTAATGAAGTTGAACATAGACAAGCCTGTTAGCAACTCATTTCCACTGCCTTGCTCACCTTAAGGACTTCAGGCCATCACTGTGAAGCAAAGGTCTATCTGCTTTCAAAGCACTCACCAAAATGTATATTATAGAGAACACAGTTTTTTGGATGTGCAGTCATAGGAAAAACCACAAATGGAAATGGTACAAAATCCACACCTGCAGCCATTCAAAAACACATGGAGTTTGTTTCCCTCAAAGTTAAAGCAAAACAGAACATAAAGTTAAAATGCATAATGCTTTATTTTACTGTATATGGTTTTAATTTATAGGGATTAGTTTATGTACATCTGACTTGAAGTACTGTAAAGAGAGAACTAAGAGTGCATTTATTTGAATGATTACATTGTTGCATATCCAAATAAACACACTACCTTTTACAGCTATAATTTTGTTATTGCTAAACCAAATGTCTTTGCACATACCTCACTGAAGATCAAGTATATGCCAACTCTGGCTTAAAAAAGAAGAAAGTTCCCTGTGAATTATGCAAGCACGGAAGAGTCTGACAGATTTCTCTGCTGGTTAAAATGTGCCATGTATCATGGATAGTGTTTTTGTTTTAATCAAACAGGTTTGTATTTAAAGTGTCCTTTTGGATATAATGCAATCAGAAGGAAACAAGCAGTTATCACTGCTCTTTAGTGATCACAGTCTTTCCAAGTTCAGCCTCTCTCCACCATCTTTTTTGTTTTGTTTTTTTTTTTCTCCTGCAGATAATTCCCCTGTCTCTGCTCAGTGTAGCCTTTATAACTTTCATCTATCCATTGCTACCTATAATTAGCTCTTAGATTTGAGTAGCACTCTCTGCATTTGAGAGGCCTGTTTTGTAGCATGGACGTACAGAATTCTGGATCTTTCTTTTGGAACATGAAATGTATCTTCACTACAGACATTTAAATTCTTTGAGATTTATATCTATCTAAAAAAAAAATTGAACTGTGAAAAGGGAACTGTGAACTTTCAGCCAGGCATTTAAAAATGTGAATCAAATTGAAGTCCATGGGAATTTTAAACTTGTTATAAATAAACCTCTTACAAAGTCTCAAGGTCAGGCCAATGAATAGAAGGAAAATGGGTATTTGCTTCTCACACAGGAAGGGGTTTGAGCTTTAAGAAGCCCAGTCACAGAGTGTTCTCATCTGTATCTTATTCAGCCAAATATTTTGTTAATATGTCATGTTTAATATCTTTTAGTTTAATTTAAAGATGATAAGCTGAGCTATGAAGTTAAATTTTGTATTTGACATTATTCAGATACTTCAAGATCAGGAGAACTTGCAGCAACTTTTCCTTTCATAATTTAGGAACTTCAGTGCTCTGATTCCTCTCTGAGAGGGACTGTCTCTGTCCATAGATTGAATAGGGCAGTAGCCTCCAAACATTTTTTTTTTTTTACTGATAGGGGTGCACCGTCAAAATTCTTGAGCATGCATCCCCAGTATATGTTTGTTTGTTTATTTAGAAATTATATACATGTACTACTGTACTAATATACTATATGCATTATAAAACACACAAAAATAGAAATTAAGAAAGTGATAAATAAAAATTTAAAATCAGTGTTTATTTCATCTTTATTAATGGTAGAAAAAAACATTTTTTTTCCAGCACCTCAGTGGATAGTCTTATGTACCATGTGGGGTTGTGTGTACCCCGATCTGGAAACCACTGGTACAGGGAACCGAAGGAGACCAGCATCGTAACATAGCTGTAGTGTTAGCCTCCTGCAGTCAGTATGTGCCCATTGTGTCTATTTTACTTATTAATTTTATTAAATTCAGCCTGTTATGTTAGATGCTATGTATATCTGTCTATATATGTGTGTGTAAGTGCTGGAACACCATTTTTCTGTATAATCAGAAGTTACATATGTCCAAGAATGCCCATTGTGGCAGCTGGGGCAGAGGGATTTTTTGTACTTGCATGCATTTTAGTGCACTCTGGACCTCTGTAGCACTGTGGCGTGAAGCTTGGTGATGGGGCTGCCTACAACTCAGGAGATTTAGGTGCACGTTTAATTTCTTGGAACTGTAAGTGACCAGTCAGTACTGACTGTATTTAGGATTGTGCAGCTTATGCAGTGATTTATACAACTGTTATATGTTGTTAAAAGAACCACAATGATGAGTGTTGAAGGTGTGTGGGTTTTAGTCTAAATGTACTTTCTCTGCAGAATAACTTTTAGCCTTCCTACTCATTAGCACTGACTCTGCTCCTTTCCTCCTTCAGAACTCCAGGATTTGAGTCTCTTGCTTTTCATTGGTCTCTTATGACCTAATTTATTACTCAAACTCTGAATAATATTCTTCCCAATATTCTCATATTGTGTCACCTCCTCAAGGTCAACTCCCTGGAAAACTTTCCAGTTTCTTGTGATGGAGCCAGTGCCAGAAAATCTTAGATAGCTTATGTTGTTTTTTTTTTTAACTAGTCCAGGAAGATCTGGATTATGAGCTATTATTTGTATGTTAATGGGTATCCACTTGAAAGAGCCTATTCCTACTATTTTCTTCTTATAAACTTTTTTCACGCAAAAATGAGCACTCTGGTAATGTTATGGTAATTGGAGAGCAGTCTCCTGAAGTTTAGAAATATGGTTCTCTTTTTTTTAATGACTGCATTTTTTTGTTGCTTTTTTTTCTATTCTAAACTTAATGTTGTCTTATGATCTGGGGGGCAATGGGTCAGTGCTCATAGACCTTTGGGTCTAAGGTTGGGGGTTCATTCTTCTCACCAAGCCATATGGAGGTGCCTGGGTCAGGACACACCTGTATGGCAGATTGGCACACTGGTGACCCGAATGGCCTTCTGGGTGAGCCTTTCTGCACTGACAGAATGGGGAATCTCACGTATAAACACTCCTAACTTAGATGGCTCAAGAAGGCATGGAAGGTTAAATGGGATGGATCTCAGCTTAAATATCTATTGCTCAGTTTACAGAAATTGTAAGGATGCTGACATCCCTGGCTAGTGTCAGCTCTACTACTTCTGTGGTCTTCAGAGCCATTGCATAACAGAGGTGTGGCCACATAGCTTAAATGTTTTTCAGGACATTTCTCTGTTCTGTCTGACAGTATCCAAATAGTTTGTCTAAGAGTATCTCTTTTCTTTGCCTTATGCTGCTGGCTCTTACTATTTTTTTTTTTTATTTTTTTTTACTCCATGCAAGAGTCCAGTACATCTTTTAGAAACAGCCTAATAGAATATTATCAGAGCAGAGGATCCGTTCAGTGACATGAACAGGTTGTAGGAGTGCATGAGCACTAACAGCTTAGTGCCATTATGGTCCGGTAACTCATTAATCTTGTAGTGCTTCAAGTTGGGTACGGCTGCTCAGCTGGCACCAGAAGGGGAGAGTACATGCTGGTAGGATCCTGTAGCAATGAAGATGCCTGTTAGTTATCTGTCCTTCTGTTGAATTCTTGCTCTGTTCATTGAAAACAGATGTATTGCAAGATTAACTAATACACGTTATGTATACTCAGGCACACATACACTATACAGAGTAGTAAGAGCCTTAAAAGTACAGGGAACATAGGAACTGTTAGTTTTCATCAGATACAGGGTACATTGATTTCAGTGTTCCCATTTTGACAGTGGCAATTAAGCTATTCAGGACTGCTTAAAATGATACTTATGAAATCTTTATACTGCAGCATACCATTTTGCACTATATATATATATTTGTATTTGTATTCTTCAGGAAATTGTTTTAAGAATGATGGTTTTAAACAGTGTTGCTAACTTGCTACGTTTTCAAGCCTGGCTTCCCTAGAGATTTTAGTTCAGTTACATATGTCTTGAACACAAAGAAAAATTCGCATCAGCCATATTGTAGAAATCTGAAGAAATGACTGGAGTACCTTGTCTGTATGTGTTGGCATCATTATCAAAGGTCTGATACTAGCTATTTGCAATGCATTAATTCCTGATAAACAGGAATTAATTTTTTCCTTAGTACCCAGATTCTAGGCCTAATGTCTTTGTTACATTCAACATATCAGCATCAGCTCTAATAAAATCAATAGATTCTACAAATGTAATCAGGATAGGAGTAAGTCATCCCTTAACACTCTATCCACTTCCCTCCAGAAATAGTGTCTGAGTCATCTCAGATGTTGAGAATATTGGAAGCATATTTAGCAAAGAGTGACTGTGAGCATCATGCATGTTTGTGAGCCAGAATCCTCCTGTCAATCATTTCTCAACTACCATTTTTGCTATATGCTTTTTATGTTTAGTAACCAGAACTTTAGGCCATTTGCCATGACAGACCATGCCTTCAATTTTTCTGATAGCATTTGAATAGTTGAATATTGTATTCCATCCATCCTATTTTTTCCGCGCTGTAATAGCATTTTTGGGAGCTGTTGGTCAGATGGTGCTCATTTCAGTCACCTACAAAAAGTCCTCTGGTGGCATTTACATGCCTCAAGATAGGGGGCTCCTCATCACATGATCTTGGAAGGAGGTGATACAGGTCCTGTGAGAGAGTCAACCTTTGGACCTGCATCGAGGGATGGTTGGAACACCTGGGGGCATATCTGTTCTCTCTTCGTTGGCCTTGTGTACACATCTTTTCTTGGGCTTCTTTACTGTGAGGTAAACACACTTCTTTTACTCTGTGACAGAGCACTGGAACAGGCTGTCCAGAGAGACTGTGGAGTCTCCTTCTCTGGAGATATTTAAAACCCGCCTGGATGTGATCCTGTGCAACATGCTCTAGGTGACCCTGCTTGGCAGGGGGATTGGAATAGATGATCTCCAGAGGTCCCTTCCAACCTCAACCATTCTGTGATTCCGTGATCTTCATAAAATCACTAACATCCTGAGTTTTTCACAGTACTTGGTTTAAAACTGAGGAAAGACGTATCAGTAGTACAGTCAAATTATCTTGTGTGTTAGTTTTAGATTTCTTGCTGATCACGATGCTCACTCAACAAATGTTTATTTCTCTAAAATGTATTGCTGCCCTGTCTTTTATGATCTACAACCCCCTCCTCAGTTTTCAGTGTCAGGATCTCCTATGTGTGACAATGTAGTCTCCATTGAAGAATGACTGATACTCCGCTATTGTTATACTTTTATAATGGAAAAACTGACACACAGTGGGATTCAGCTTGTAGACTGAGACAGCCTAAATGTCAACATCCACATGTGAGGTGCATATTGAAACTTTCATTATGGTCGATGGAGATTGAGAAATTTGTTCAGCTCACTCTGATACAGACACTTAAAATTGGACAGTTGAGTAGCTCTCTTGGGTATGTTGACTGTATTGACTACCCTGACGGAATTTGTTATTAACAATGGAGATTTAGACACACAGCTCTAATGTAAACACCTAACTTCAGCAGTCTTAATCTGCAGGTTGCGCTCCATCTCTTTTTTTGCTTTCTGTTCCCGAACCGGTTTCTGGCCACATGCATCTGAATTCACTTAATTTCTAGGAGGTGTGAGGCCCTTTCTGAGGACTGGGACCCTCATTCCAGTCCTGCAGTCTGATGTGCAGGTTACTTCCCGCGCTCTTTCAGAGCTGCGCTGCCTTCCTGGAGCTCTGGGGAAGGCAGCTGTCCTTCTGCATAGGTCATGTGGCAAATCTGGGGGCCTCTGTTAGAGAGCTCGTAAGAGAGCTGGGCCAAGCATGCTCCATGGGAGCAGCATGTTTGGAGTTAATGAGATTGCTCCTGTCAAGAAACAATCTCACGGAACAGTAGAAAGAACTAAGGCAACACCTACTGGACTCTCTTTTTCCTTGGATAGAATCTCAACGGTTTCCATTTCCAGGGAAGACAGCATCCCTCCCCTTTTTTCATACGTAGGCACTTCTGGTATATACCTTGTTTGTTACACATACTGCACCTTGCTTACAGTGAGTTGCTGCTACCACTAAGTGATGCTGGTCATTAGACAGCCTTTCAGCAGCTCACATAAAGCTCAATTACTCATGGAGATAACGATCATCCCAGAAGCTGAGCCTGTACTTCCCAATTGAGAGAATGAATTTTAAATGGAGAGTTAGCTGTTGGGAGATATGAATACGTAAAATGCCTGAAGATACAGGTAATCTAATTTTGTAATTATTTTCTTCTACTTGCTTTCCTTGGTAATTGCCATGTAGTGCTGCATTAAGTAGCATCATAGACGTTCCTCTAATTAGGCTTTAATGTACTGCATGATTTGTTAAAGCTTAATGCTGATAGTGGTACATGGCGGAGTTTGGAAAGAACTAGTGAAGTACAATTTCATTTAAAGAGATATATTTTCCAAAATCATGAGAACAGCAGTGAAGTTATTAAAAGAATAGCTAAACTGCATTATAGCGATGGGCCTTCTTCTCTTATTATTTCTTGTCTGTTTATTTTAAATGTATTATTGTAGATCTGTAATAGAATTTTTAAAAAATACTGTTGTGGTTCTTGGTTGTGGAACTAAGTTTTCAATGTATGTAGTGCAATGGAGGTTTGTCTGTGAAAAAACATAAAGTTTATTTTGTAGAATGGTATGACTGCAGCGTGAAAAGGATCATGTCTGCAACAGAGACATAGTATATCTGTAAGGTTTTTCTTCACTAATGTTAACATTCAGCAACTTTAAAATAACTAGCCAAAAGCATCATGACAGCTATTGAGCTTCCTTACTGCAATGTCTTTTTTTTTTTTAATATATGCAATGTGGCATTTCATGGAGTAGAGAGAGTGACAGAAAGAGAAGGCTGTTTGGGAGTTTTTTTTTTTATCTGTTGAGCAGATGAATCCTTCCAGAGCAAGAACAATTCCCCAGGATCCTTGGCAGCATATTTTAAAATTTAAAATCATGCCTGTCCAGGCAGCTTTAGTGACTACTACTTGTTCTTCTTAGTGATTCACAACTCTACCAACTTCAGTCACGAGACTAGATTGAAGTTAAGAACAGTGCTTTGAATTCAACCCTCAAAGATCTTCTGACTCTGGGATATTTTAGAGGCAGCCTCCTGCTTTGGTCTTCCTAACAGGAAAGAATGTGGTTGCAACTGGATTAGAGGAAAGTAAAGACAGTTGTCCTTACTTGAGTGTGATTCATTCTCTTGCTTAAGAATTCCCTATTAGTCAAGTATATCCTTTGAATCTAATGTTTGCTTACATCTTTAATGCTAACAATCTTGAAATGTCATGTATACTTAACAACAAACCAATGAAATGACCCTGCTAATTAGCTTAGCACTAATATTATTTTGTTGGAGGGGGAGATGTTAATAATAAGTGAATAGATATCATTCCTGAGCTGTCGTCATTCCGCATATATCCCTAAGTGTTTTTTTAATTATTTTAATAGTGTAAATGTAAGAAAATAATTTTACTGAAAATAACATTTATATACAGAAAAGACTGTTTTTTGGAAATGTTAAACTTGACTGTTCTTTGTAGCTAACTTGATTTTCTTTGTGAGCCTTTTTTTTTTTTTTCTGAACACACATGATCCAGACAGGAATAACACCACAAAGCTTATTTATTTTGGCAATAATTTGGTTTCCTTGTCTGGATAAACTGCAGTACTTAAGATCCCATTCCCTAGTGGGGCTGTGTTACTTTCTGAAACATCCCTTCGTAATAATAGTTTAAAAATACAAGAGTGGTCATCAGAGGCCATAAATAGATTAATTCTAACAAAGTCAGTGACCACGTTAATTCACAATAGCTGAGAACCCAGTTTAATGGCTGCGTATTTTTGCTTATGCTGTTAAGTTTGAAGTAGGTTCCTGTCTGAGTTTTTTGCTCCAGTGTTGCAGATCTTAACTTTCTTTCCAGAGGAAACATCTGAAGTGCCTTCAGTATCATGTTCAGCTCTTTAGGTTGATTTCTATTATTACATTGCAGCATTGTTTGATAAGATCCTTATTAGAATTTTTACACATCTGCTAATAAGCAGTGTGAAGGTGACAGTATAAGGGAGCACATTTGATATCATTCCTGTCATTATCTGGTCAGAAGTCTGGCATAAAGTCTGCCAGGAGTTGGACTCGATCCTTGTGGGTCTCTTCCAACTCGGGATATTCTATGATTCTATGATAAAGGAAGATACTACCTTGAATAACAGAAGGTAGTTTTGCCACTTGTAAACATTTTTAGTTGATTTATTTCTCTCTCAATAAATGTGAATGGTAAAATGCAGTAGTGACTTCAGTGGGTGCATCTTCTCACGTAGTTTCTTTTACAAGAATTAAAGCTTGGGATTTTGTATTCATATCCTCCCTGCACATAGGCAGGAATAATGCCATGCACCAGTACAGGCTGGGTGGGAGCTGACCTGCTGGAAAGCAGCTCTGCAGAGAAGAACCTGGGAGTCCTGGTGGACAGCAGGCTAACCATGAGCCAGCAGTGTGCCTTTGTGGCCAAGAAGGCCAATGG
>VXAA01004516.1:314289-384067 GCA_013399115.1 Anseranas semipalmata | reverse complement strand
AAAAAAAAAAAAAAAAAAAAAAAAAAAAAAAGGAGGCTAGAAAGGGAGAATAAGAGAATATAGTTGAGTAGAGTCATATATAGAGTATAGTATAAACATTTAGCAGAGCAGAAATTTATTTCTGTGGCTATTTAATTCCAGATCAAATTATTTTAGACAAAATGGTGGACCATAAAAATATTCTTTCAAAGACGTTTTTTTTCCCCCAATTTAGAGTCCATGTCTTAAAATGCACAATAGGTTTCTCATTGCTAAAAACTCTTACCTCTTAATATTTTTTTTTTTTCCTGTCCCTCAATTCATCTTTGGAACCATCAACGTTCACAATACATTTTCTTCCCTTTCCATGCCCAAATGAGGATGTTGGAGATGGGAAAGGTTCATTTCTTTCGAAGAAAGTATAAAACACTTCTTCCTCAAATGGCTGACAGAAATCAAAATTAATCACATCTAGGAAGTAATCCAAGACCTGGAGAGGGGAGAGTTGTGATGATGATGCTGCATGGGCGGAGCCAGCCTAAATTTGATAATGTGTTCAGCATCTGAACATCTCCAGGTGGATCGATAGATGATAGCAGAGCAATTCAGTGATTTCCTTTTAAGGACAAATATATTCTTTAGATATATCATGCAGAGAAATTAGTTGAAGGGATCCCTCTGCATATGATAAAACAATGTGTGATAATTATTTGGGGTGAGTTTTATTCTTGTCGCATTGGACTATGCTGTCTTGAATTGCCCTGCAAAAACAGTCTTTTCTAAAAGTCAAGAAAGGCCTTACTACTTTTCCTTCTGGGTCTTTAACTTGTACATTTACCTGCAATAGAACTTAATTAACATAAATCTTGCTTGAAGGTTGTTTTCTGCTACAAACAAGGTCTGAAGAGCCAGTAGGGCCCTGGAACCATGTTTTTCTGACTTAATACTACCTCATTCCTGGTGTTTATCTCTGGAATATATTGAAGCTTTTCATAAATGAAACAATGCAGAGCAAAGTAAAAATAAGTTTCTAGTTCTTTCTAGAAATATGTATGATAGACCAATTAATACTGAGAAAGTGCCTAACAAAATCAAAATAATATGAAAAAAATAATTTTTACGAAATAATGTAATTATAAAACAGCTAAAATAAATGAAGTATGCTTCCTAGGAAATGGAGCTGTGTGGGTGAAATTTGTAAATAAGAGCTAAAAATGCGTAATTAAGTTTAAAAGGAGGAGGCAATTCAGAAGACTCAACGATCCTGTATGATGTTTGGCCCGGGTGTTGCATCTAATTGACTGGCTGGCCTTTGAGTAGTCTATGGGGTACTTGCTGACGAGAGAGACCCAGCCAGACACAGTAAATGTTAACTCTGTTATACAGCTTACAAACAGTAAAACTCTTTCCCTCTTCCCCCCCTCAAGTATTCAATTGAGTTGCATGTTTTAAGGGCATTTTGTGCTTCAATGAGAAAGGGTTTTGAGGCTCATAAACAGACGTGCACATTAAGTGACCAGAGGTTCTCAATCTGTATACCCAGACTTACAATTACAACTGTATTTAAAAACAGAAGTATCTGAAAAAACATTTCCTCCCTCTTTATCTGCCAAATCCTGAATTCAGAGTTCAGTGAAGGGAGTGGTGGTTTTAGATGGTTGAGCTGCTGGCAGCTGTTGCAGGGGCAAACTCAGGACTTGGCAGGTATGTAAAGGTGAAGGAATGAAATCTGAAGCTTTTTCTGTGTTCCAGAGAAAGATGATGGATCTGAAAAAGACAATAAAACTTACTATATATCCAAAAATAACCCAGTAGAGTTTGAATTTTGGAACTTTGAATGGGATTCTTTTTACAAAGTATGACCACAAATATTAATGTCACGCCAGCCGATTTGGACACCCATGTTTATGTAGCAGTCTTTACAATCCTATAATGTCTTTCTTTCCTGTGTGAAGAGTTTTCATTTTCTTGCTTTCAAGAA
The DNA here is from genome assembly GCA_013399115.1 of Anseranas semipalmata. Taxonomy (NCBI): domain Eukaryota; kingdom Metazoa; phylum Chordata; class Aves; order Anseriformes; family Anseranatidae; genus Anseranas; species Anseranas semipalmata. Next base: position 382,107 of record VXAA01004516.1, on the reverse strand, counting down.
ATCAGACTGTTCTTTCAGCCTTCCCTCTAACCCCCAAATTTGGGCGTTGTCTATATTTTTGTCACTTTAAGGCCATTTATCAAATTCTAATGTACGAAAAAGAAATGTCTTAAAGGTGCCTGGGATCTCTTTTTTTGATGTGTTTTATTACTAATTTTTCTTATGTGTTTTTCTTTCAATTACTTTAGTGAAGTTCCCTCCTAACATAGTGAATATCCATGTGCAACATCCACCTGAAGCCTCAGTTCAGATTCATCAAGTTTCAAGAATTGACAGCACATCAACAGGACAAAAAGCGAAAGTACCTCAGCCAGGACATCCACAGGTCTCTTACCAAGGTCTTCCATATCAGAAGACCCAGAAAGGACATACTACTTACACAAATCAACAACCCATTCCTCATGTGTTTCCTGTTTCAGTTAAAACTCAGCTTGGGCGCTGCTTCCAGGAGACTATTGGGACACAGGTAAGAAATATTTGCTTAGACTTGTAAGACGGGTACCTTTGAAACAATATTATGAAAGATTGAAATAATTCTTCACCAGTCACAGGGAAAAGATGCATTTGACATTTTTTTTCAAAAGAAAATTCTTTTGAGAATGGATTGTAACATATTTTACCAAGTAACATTCTTCTGAACCTCCTTTTCCTTCAACCTAATGTGTTTATTTTCTGTAGACTTGGATCTCTGACATTCTGATTTCAGGTATTCTAGCTATAACTTCTCCGTTCATAAGCTATTTCTCCAAATAAAAAAGTATGACTCAATTGTAGCCCCATCTCTCTTGATCAGACAACTGAGGTTACAACATCTTCCACAGCTTGGACTGTGCTTTGCTTTAATGAGCCTATTTGCTTGTGCATCTCAATAGCCAGGGCTTTTCAAGGAGTTGTGGTTTTCTCCGAAATTCCTATTCGACAACTTCATATGTTTGACAGTATTGTAGGCTAATGGTTTCAATCTGTTGAAAGGTGACCATTAAATGGGGTAGAAAAATCATGAAAGCCAGCTGAGGGTTTGCTAAAGCATTAAAACCTTAGTTCATTTTAAAGTAATACGTTCTCACCAGTGTCCTTTACATATGACTATTCAAAATCATTGTCTTCTTTCTGCTCTTAAAAACACTTTAAGCAACACAGCATTATCATTTTTCCATATTTTCATATGTATGTAGTTATACAGAGAGAGAGAGGAAAAAAAGGATGTATGTGAATAGATTGCAAAAATGTTAGACAGACCCAGTTATCTATTGCTTACCACCTTGCCAAAATTGAATTTTTCAGACTGAATTTTTTTGCGTGTGCCTCAGGCTGAAATTTGTGGGGAGATTTCAGAAAAACTACCTGTTTTGAGGGATGATGCTAGAGAATGAATATGTTGTTTTACTCAGGCTAACAAAAAAATGACTGTTCTATTAAAGATTTGTATCTTCTGTATGCTTTGAAGCAGAAACTTAAATTCATCAGGAAGGTCAGTTTGCTTTTGGTCTTTCAAGTAGCATGCACATAAATATGGCCAACTTAGAAGCATCTAAAAATATATCTATTTCCAATATATTCTGCAGGCAACTGTTATACCTTGGCAGCTAAATTCTCCAATTGTCATAGCATTCTTACTAGAGACAAAATTAATCCTAGTTTCAGAAGTCGTTGCTGTGGAATTCCCAAAACCTGCTGATGCAAGACCATCATGTGAGGTTTTTTTTAAAGAATTAATTCTGAAAAATGTCGTGGAAGGACTAAATTTATACATCACGCCCCAAAAATATTTCTAAAAAATCGGAGTTAAGTTAGCATGTGGACCATTAAAGGCTATTACTCACTAATTGTTGAGTGCTTGATTTGGGATCCACAGCGTTAATTTATACTGATGAAATCTTTGTGCTTGTCTCTTTCAGGAATAGTAAAAACTTTAACTTATTCTTTGGGAACTTGATTCTGGCAAGTGTTGAAGCATATGTTTAACTGAAAGTTTATGGATTTTACTTAAAGAAGCTGTGCCTATGTCAAACACAATTTCTCTGTTTCCTAAGAATGAGAGCTCTAACAAACAAACTGGCATTATCATGTGGAATCTTAAAATGCTGGAAATAATTATGATAATTAGTGGTTTATTATTATTTATTCGTACTTCTATTTGCACTCATGTACAGGGGAAGACAAAATTCCTTCCTCAGAATGTTAGACTTGGCAATGGGTGCTGCATCTCTAATTTCTTACCTATTACGCTGGATAAATTTCATGTCTGTTCTTCCTGCCACAGGCATGAGTGGGATATTTGAAATGATGTATCCAAAACTTGCAACGTGCTATGCTTGCCCCTCTCATTACGCTGTTTCTAAAACTAAATCTTAATCGTCACTCATTAGAAGACAATAATGTGCTCCCTTTTTAAAGGGGGAGGAAAGGGGAAATCTACTTGCATTGTCTTCATGCCTGATTCAGAATCCTACTAAATAATCAGTCTCCAATTTTTGTAATGTTTTTTACAGTATTCTCCTGAAAAACTGTGCTTTTGCAGTGCTCTCAAGAAAGCTTTTTTTTTTTTTTTAACAAACTTCATCTGTTCAGCATTAGTGTTGTAGAAGAATGTAGTAAGGTTTTCAGGAGGCCTTCGTTATTTAATTTAATAGTTCCATTTAGTGTTGTAGGGTGGCATTTTGTAGAGCTTTTATTTAAGACCTTGCCATAAATACAGATTCAAGTGACTCATTCACCTTTCGAATTTGAAATTGAAATATGTTTTTCTTGCTGTGAGGCAAAGAATATTATTTATTTGCATATTTTAAGTATACCTTGAGCTGGGAAAGACACCCATTTTTTTTATCCTTAAATAGATCTGTTCTAAAAGAATTTGGTTTTCTGTTTTGGTTTTTTTTTTGATATTTGCTTTGCTAAATATGAGCGTTCTCTTTATTTGTTTAGACAAGCTGGTAAACTGAGCTTTCCTTATTAGTAGCAATGTGTTGCAAGTTGTTTCTGCACCTTAGGCTGGATAATTTTGGTATCCTTACTTTTTTGAACAATCATCAGTGTTTATACATTTTTTTGCAGGGTGGATTGTATGTTTGGCTTCAGAAATGTTTTATTAAATATCCTGGGATCAGAGGTGACTTTACTGTCTATAGAGCAGAATGATGGAAGGATGTGTGTGGCCTCTTGTAGGCAAATCAACCAGGTTAATAAAGACTTGGCTGAACTTACTGTCTTTATGCTGTGTTTTTAGCCTGGACCAAAAGTAAGCTAATCTTTACTGTTTTTTTTGTGTGTGTGTGTGTGTGTGTGTAACCTCTGTAATTTTATGTTTCTCTCCTTTTATGTATTTATTACTATTACTCCTTGTTCTCTCCATCTTCTTCCTTGAATTTCAATAAAATCAGATCATCTGTTTCTAATGCTTTGTTTTTTTCACAACCTTCTGTGGAATATTTGTCACCTCCCAGAGCATTCTTCCTCACCCCACCTTAGTTAAATTCCTTTAATGTGTCTTATTCAAAAACAGTAGTCCTGCAAAAACAGTAGGGTAGTTGCTGTACTCAAATCCCAAAACAGACAGGGTGTGTTTTCTGCAGTCTAGTTCTATCAGAGTGCATACTGTTCAATTTAGCACCTGGAGCCAGCCTGAACCAAAGCTTGGAGGACGTTATGCTACAGACAGTTGAAGAGCCTGGTCATATTCTCAAGCCTCAGTTCACTCCTAATTCAGAACACAGAAATTCTTCTAGACCTCCCGTTTGCTCACTTGTCTGTAGTATTGTGAGTGACTATAACCAAAGGCGGTGACCATGAGAAAAGGATAGTAAAAGATGTGAAAAGATGGCAGTCTACAAGCTTAGGAAGGACAGAGGGAAAGGAGGAGAGTGAGTGAGAGGGGCTAGAGGAATGATACTCACTATTTTAATTAGATAAATGAAGATTTATGTTTTCATAAATACATATACACACATATGTATGTGTTGCTTAATTGTGACTGTTTTCTGGAGTATCCTCAGCATTGGGAAATAAAGTGGAAAGAGGAACTATAGAAGTAGTATTAATATTACAATTTTTAAAAAATGTAGGAAGCAAATAACGTTCTGGATGGCTCTTTTTCTACTCAAGTCAATTCACTTATCCTGTCTGCCTCTCTTTGGCACACTTAACAAGTATTTCTCCTCTGGGAGATGTTACAGTGATTGCTCCAGGATTGCTTGCCATGTTACGTGATAGCTTACTATGATACGTCGCATACAAAAGTAGTGGTTTATTGAATACTTACCTAACATCAAAAAGATTTTCGTAGAGTGTATCACAAACTAGCAGTTAAACTGCAGACCAGATATTGATTGTTGTCTTAAAAATATAAGGATCAAACTTTTACTAAACTTGTATCTTGTTGTGTATAAAATGAAGTTGAGAAAATAGAGACCTGAAGTCAGCAAACCGATACAGTGGGAGCAGTAGGACAAAAATCCTACTTCAGATGGAGAGCAGTGGACAGCACTGTATGCTACAGTGCCTTCTAAAGCTGGACATTGGGCATGGTGTGCTGCAAGGTCATGTATTCCTGTGTTTCTGAAATCCAAGGAGTTGGTCATCTTAAAGCACTGATTCTCTGAGCCCTATTCAAAAAGCAAGCAAATAAGGACAATTCTTTTTTTTTTTTTTTTCAATTCCTCCTCTTCAGCTGCTTTTCATTGTAATTCTAATAAAAATGCCTTTATTATGACACAGAATATCTTGCTATTTCCCAAAATACTTTTACAGTGTCAGCGGTGCACCTAGTTATGATTGTGGTTTAATCTCAAGTCCTGTTAAATTTGCTTAATGATTACCTTGCATTTAAATTGAAAAAAGAATGCAGATGCCTAGTATCTGGCAAAATTCATATGAAGAGACTTAAACACCAGGGTTTTCTCAAAGTTGTTCTCTTTTTTTTTTTTTTTCCCTCAGAATTGGTTTGTTCTCTCTTTTGCATAACTGTAAAGAGGAAGGCGCTTTTTCCAAAGCAGCAAGAATTTGGAGAAGCTTGTATTTCCAAATTTCTCTAGAGCAAGGCTTTCTGACCAGATTCACAAATAATAGCGTTCTCTTTAGCAGATATTTTTAAATATCAGTTTCACAGAAGGAGATTTCTGGTGATCTCAGCATCTATAACTTAAGAACAAAACTAGAAAGATATTTTATTGTAAAGAGAGACAGATTTGAAGTTGCTTACCTGGCTGGAGGCAACATAGACCAAAATGTCTGGTAGAGACGCTGGCTAGGAAGTCATGTTTGCCCATGCTTGTTCATTTCTCTTCGCCATCTCTCATTTGTGCTGGTGCAACTCCTGAGAGCGGGTGGTCTGCTCTCTGAAAGGATCACTGGAGTAACTTCAGTTAAAAGTGCTCTCTTCTGACCCTCTTTCTGGGGGTTGTTTCAAGTTCTGATCAATTCAATGCCACAGTGTTCAGGGGATACGTTCTATTCCTCGTTTGTCAGCTGTTTGTTGAGTGATGCTTTGTGTTTCCCTTGCAAAATGCTGTGAGAGGTGATGTAGAAAAGATCTGCACTTGTTGCAGCCCCATTGGGAAGGAAGCCTGAATTAAAGTTGTTCAGGTATTGTGAGGTGAGACTTGGTGCATTATGGTAGTACCTTGGGAAGTCAAGAAAAGATAAAAGTTAAAGAAAATATATACCACCTATAGCGGACAAGAGAAGCATCTTTTGATAGATTTATTTAATTATAAATTAAGTTAAATAACAGTAGGGGTGAATAAAAATAAAAGCTTTATTGAGAATTACAAGCTCTTTCCATTTTTCAGTGTAATAAAACGTGCACTCAGATATGTTTCACATGCTGCTTTGTTCTGAAAAATCACAAGTGTGCTTGATAAACAGATGTCAGTTGATCAGTATTTTGAGTGGGAGAAATTTTTATGAAAATAGTTTATTTAATCGTGTTTTTTGGTAATGTCTTTTACAGGAAACATTTATCTTGATTTGAGCAACCCCCTCCTTTCTGCTGTTAGACTTGATAGAATACAAAATAAGCCAAGTGATAGGTGGCAGCCAGAAAAGTTCAGAAATTGTCAGCACTGTACCATGATAAAGATTCTGACTGCAAATCATTAGACATTTACTTAACTCAATTCACACAAGGACACACATTGACCATGTACTTAACTTAGAGAACATACGTAAATTTTTTAGGAACTGGGCTTAGATCACCGCTGAATTTTTCCCAATGGGAAATATAAAACAAAGGCTTTAAACTTTTTGTGTTAGAAATCAGAGTAGCAAATGTGTTGATAGCTCTTAACGCATAGCCTAATCTATATATCCTACTATGTGCAATATGATCGTAGTGTATGTAGTCTGGAGGGGATGACAATAGTAATATGCCAACTGAAGTTACTCCTTCAGCCATGTAAATATCCCTGATGAATTTCAGATTGAATAAAACATTTCCTATGGAGGTAAATTTGGTGGATTTTCTTGTTCTTTTTTTTGTTGTTGTTGATGGCTGTATGAAGTGAACTTCCCTATTCATATTCTTAAGGCAAGAAAAATGATACAAGTAAAATTCTGTGCTTCATACAGGTACTTTTGTCTTAGAGCACTTCTGAAGAACTTTTTTCTTTAGAATAGTCTTAAAAATACCATCTCATAAAATAAAATAACTGTCTGGAATTCCTTGAAGCTCATGGTTTGGCTTCTGAAGTTTTTAAACAAATAGACTGTCAGAAATCAGTGTGGATTCATTTACAGGATTAATGCTTCATTCACAATAGATGCTTTGCAAAATCAATACCCTGAAATATCAGAAGATTAAAGATGTATCGGATACCAAAAACACCAAACATTGTTTTAATTACTCAAATAAAAGAAAGCTGGGTAATTTTTGCTTGCCTATGAAGAATGTTCTTCTTAAGCCAAAACAAATTCTTTACCAGTTCTTTTAGAAAGTCTGGAAGTATTTAAGTTTTTCTCCTGTGCTTGTGAGACAATGCCTGTTAGTGCGCCAGTGTTACAGCGGATAATACTCTTCATTTGTAACAACCTGTCATTCAGCTATGGTCATTAAGGTAATTAAGTGTGTTTGTTAATTGTTTCGGTAATAGGGTTTATTAAATTTGAGGTTTCCTATCCTGTTTGTGGTGCTTACGGGGGGGAAAAAAAAAAGTAACAATCCAAGGTCTGTGCCTGTTGAATAGTTTACAGACAGTTAAACAGTGTATCCATTCACTTCTGCTATTGTGGTATGTGAAATGCAGTCTTTTGAGCTGAATCCCAGAGTCATTAGCTATTAACTCAGGCAAAGCACCTATCGATTTCAGTCATAGTTAATCATGTGACACTCCTTTATTTATGCCTGTATTGTGGTTTTCACTAATAGCTTGTGACAGGGATCTGTAGATGGGTCACGCAGGAGTGGGAGTCCCAGGAAACCTTCTGGTCCCGGAGCCAGAGTCCTTTGCAGTTGCCCTGAGACTAATTGCCAGACTGGGCTGTCTGCTGCACTTCAACAGGGGGCTGAATGCATTCCTCCTACTGCCTTAGCAGAGGGATTTCGAGGATATAATCCTTCCTTTTCCCTGGCATTGGAAAACATAGTAAATTCTGGTGGCAGCGCACAACTCGAGGACTGTTAGCGCTGCGGAGATGGAACAGAGGCTGGACAGGGGAACAACGAGGTGATGTGGCTTGGGGTGGCCTTTGTGCACCAGCACAGGGTCAGCCAAAATTTCAGTCTACCAGTGGGAATACTCAGTACTTCCTCCAGTTATATAAAATATTGGCATAGAAGCCCAGGCACGCATGGGGAAAATATGTGGACTCAAAACAATACTTTCAGTGTCTGAGTGCTTTACCCAGGAAGAACTTAGTTTTATAGCAGTACCATGTGTGCCTCATTCTGCTGCTACTGCCGAGGCACTTTCAGCACAGTTCAGCTCTTTTATACCAATCCTTCATCACTTCTTTGCCTTCCGAACCAATAAGAATCACCTCAAGATTGAGATGATTTCTTGTGACAGATGTATCATTCATGAAAATCTGTTCTCTCTCTATGAGGAGTTTTCCAGAAGCCCTCAGGAGTAGAGACTGGATTAGTTTAAAATGTGTGTGGATGATGGATAGAAAACTATAAACCTAAGCTTAAAAAATGGCATCATCTTCATGCATAGTGCAAGCTGTGTGCATGTGTTTAGCTTCATTGCTTATTTCAGGCTCACGCTTATGTGTTGGAGTTGTATTGAATAGTGAGACAAGCTAAAAATAGCTATGGATTCCCCCAAGTCACTTTTCCAGTCACTTGTGACTCAGAGACTGGAACAGACTGTCTGAAGAACTAATGAGTTCTTCTCAGTGGTAGGAAGTGGATAAGACTATTGAAGAGGAGAGAAATTACCTAAAAGTTTTTGAGACCTGTAGAAACAGAGCCTCAATTCATTGATGCTTAGCGGCTGAGAAAGGGAGGAGCATCTTAAGAAATTGTAGCTGGCTAGGAAACAGCTTGTGCAGTGCCATGAGTGTTGAAAGTATCTGAAGCACTATTAGATGTACCAGAGAAATCGGGGTTTATTAGCCATAGAAGAACTCTCTGTTTCTGCTTGGCTTAGGACTTTGCAGAGCAGTCATATTTTCTGATGCATAGCTCCAAAATTACACAGATCTTACACCATGAGGAGCCCCATGTGGCAGTTGCTTTTCCTCCCTGGCCGGTTTCTACAATGATCTGGACACTAACCAAATTATCATTGATTCTTCAAGCTTTAATTCACCATAGAGGCTGTGGGAGCAGCAGCTTTAATCATTGCCAGTTTTTACTGACAGGACTACAAACCACAGTTGCCAGATGACTCAGAATTTGGCATCCTTATTTTTGCTCATGGTTTTTATATGGAAATTTGAAAAAGTTATGACCACAGAGATCATGATTTTCAGTAGAGTGCAAATGCTGTAGCACCACACCTAAACTCAAAGTGGGCTTTAGTCCATCTTCCTCCTCCTTTCTCTTTTACTTTTCTATTTTTTAAGTTTTGTTTTATTTTGCTTTTAATTTACTACTATTAAATGGCACCTTTTCTATTCTGGGAAGAAGAAAAAAAAAGGACTAGTTAATGATGGCATGTTGGCTCTCATGTTAGTGGAGTCTTGCCTCTACACATGCACACTGCTGGGATGTGTCCTTGAGGCCTGTGACCTTGTGAGGAACACTGGGTGTTAGTTATGTGCCGTGCTGCCCAAATGCTCCGTTTCTGAGATCACAAGGGGAGGTGCAGCATCAGCCTCGATTCCTCCCACTTCTTTTCAGAGAGAGGAGAGCTGTGAAACTGAGGTACAAGGCAGGGAGGGAGAGTTGAGTGGAAAATGGTTTAGCTGACTCTCACAAACTACCACAATGTACGACTTTAGTAAGTGGCTTCTCCTTTGGAGAAGCAGTGCCAGTTCTAGAAAAGCAGTTGAGCAGCTGTAATTATAAAGTAAAATAGTCCTCCTTAGAGCATGCTCACTTGAGGTGCAGGTTGAGAAACCAATGTTGTGTAAAGACATAACATGAATTCCATAAGTTTTTTGGGTAGCCAGCTGGAGGAGACATTATGAGTACTCCCCAGTTGAAAGATTTGGGGCTTCTTGGAATTGCAGCAAGATGTAGCATAGTTCAGTGTATGTTGTCTAGCTAGAGGCAGTTGAAAGAGCTAGTTCTCATTCTGAAAACATCTGAGGTGCTGCAGCAGACTGGAGGGGAGCAGTATTCCTGTTCTTGCGCCTTGCCTGCCTTTGTGCCAGACTGAGAGCTGCTTCCGAAAACAAAGCAGAGTGTAACTGAATGTCAGGAATGGCTGATCATGTACCAATCCTGCCAGTGCCCAAGCCAGTGGAGAGCAAGACATCCTGAAAGATGTGTTCAGCTAGTGTAAACCTGGGCCTGCATCTGGATGGTGGGCCTTGCTTAGGTACTTCACTGTTTTCACACAGCCAAATACAGTCCAGGGCAGGACTGTTTCTGACCCCTTGGAACATGGGAAAATTTGACAAAAGACCCTCTGCAGATGGCAGTGTGAAAACACTCCTAAAGTTACACAATAAGTGAGCAGTGTCTTCTAATGTGTTTGGGTGCTCTGTTCTTTATGCTGTCCGTGTGTCACCCTAGAATGTGGCTCAAGGCACAAGTGGTGCTACCACATATAGGGGTGATGTGCAGAGGCACACAGTAACTTTGCTAAATTGCCCTGGTGCTAAAAGGTCCATTTTATGTCTGAGGCTGGTTTTCACTGGGGTAGAGGATGCTCCCAGCTGCTCAAACATGGCTTATTTGACAGATATATGCAGCAAATGCTGAGCTGCTGCAGGTTGCATGCTTGTTTATATGGTGAACTGGTGCTGCCTTTGGTTTGTTGCTGAGATATTTCAGGGTGTGGCTGGGGAGTATCTGTGAAAAAGGGGCAGAGAAGATGGCTGAAATGATGCCTTGCCAGCCCTCCCTATGGAAAGAGAGGACCTGCTGAAGAGTCAGAGCAGAGAGAAGAGGAGAGTAGGGTAGCCTACTATCCTGTTAGTCACACTGTGAAGCCACACAGAGTAACTTTGTGCTTTAGAAACATCACTGACCCGCGGGTGTCAGCACACTAGAAAAAAAAATTGGGAATGTCAGAGGAAGCTGTGGTGCCTGTGTATTCAGCGCACATCCCCCCTGCAGAGTGACTGGGTTACCAGCATAAGGGAAAGCAACCACAAGGCCACAGCCTGTGCCGCAGGAAGAGCCAGCTATCTTGAGCTGAAAGATACGGAGGGGTGAGCATTTGGTTCAGAGGTTTTTATATGTGGTCAGGAGGAAAAGTTAGATCAGGGAAGTTCTATTCAGTCTGTAGTGAGAATTCACACTTCAGCACACTTGAATTACTTGCTGCAGTGCCTATTTATATCAGTGTTTGCTTTGAAAGTGCACCTGTTGTGCACTTCTCTTGTGCTTTGTACACTTCCATTTTATACCTAGTTCACAGGTTTAGATGTACTTTTTGAATGTCTACATCTCACATAGAGAAATACATTTAAACTGTTAACCACACAAAATGGAAAAAAAAATTGCAAAAGTCAAGAATGCAAACTGTATTTTATGTGCTTCCAAGTGTTAATATTCTTGTTAACAAAAAGCGTGATCAGAATATTCTTAATCAGGAAAAAAACATAGGGAGTATTTGCTTCAGAAATGATTGCAAGATCAATTTAAATATTTGCAGGGAATACTCAGAATAACACAGATATCACTAGCTGTGACTTGAGTCTTCTTACATGTTCCTTACTCCTTCAATATCCGGACAGCAGAATCTTTCATAATAATTTGGCATTTTTCAGTAACCAGTCATAAACATTAAACATGAGTTGGCAGAAAGTTGTCTTATTAATAGATAGGAAAAAACATTATAGAAATCAGTCATACTTTTTGTTTATTTCTTTAAGAGAGTGATTTATTTAAGTGATTTATTTGGCTTTTGAAAAAGCAGAGGAAGACATTTTTATGAGGAAGAATGAGATATTGTTTGTTCCTCTGCTGTTTGAAGCAGAGGAAGATAATAATGTAACCTAACCCGCTCATTCCTGTGCAGAGAGCCATTGCAATGCTTGGGCACTGTTTAAGTTCAGCTAAGAGCTCCAGTGAATTTTCGGTATCTCAGTTACACTGGCAAGAGGTTGACCCAGGATGACCGAAAAAGAACATTATACTAGAGGTGAGCGTCATACAACAGCACTAACCTGAGTGTCCTTTACCTGACTATTCCAGTGTGGCAAAGCACTTCCTGGCCTTTCCAAGCAAGAAGACTGCTGTGGAACCGTGGGTACTTCCTGGGGTTTTAACAAATGCCAGAAATGTCCCAAGAAGCCATGTAAGTGTTATTTTGTTGTTACTCTCTGGATCAGTTTATAACTTCTTTTCTCAAATAGTATTTTCCTTTTTTGAAAAAAAGAAGTACAGTAGAAAGAACACACCATGGTTTGATTAGGGACAGGTTGCAGAAACTGGAATTCTCCTGCATGCCAGCAGAGTTACAGTATGCAGGCACTCAGTGCGGCCAGCAGAGTTAATGTGGTTGTTTTTTTTGTTTTGTTTTGTTTCTTCTCGCTTCCTTCTCCTCTAAGGCAGTGACGCACTGTTGCATTTTCTCAGAAGGATAATGACATTGAATCATGTTGCCTCTTCCAGCTGGATTTATTTTATTTTATTTTATTTATTTATTTATTTATTTTTTAAGTCCGCACAGAAATGTTAAATTACAGAGGCACCAGTTACTGCTTGGAGAAAATGCAGTGACCTCTTGAGACTGAAAATGAACTTTCAAATTTGGAGCCAAAGTTTTCCAGGCTCTAAGTTGTCATATATGTACACATATATTTTGCTCTGTTTTTGAAATATCTTCCTCAACAACTAGTCTGTAACAAAGACTTTCCTCACCAACTTGTTATGATTTGACATTGTTATAATGAGAGAGAAATTTCAGATGATAAGTGAAGCTAGTCTCTTAAACTTTTGTGAATGACATAATTATTGCACAGGACTAGTAATACTTCTCTGTCACTTAATATTATCATTGCTAAATGAAAGGAAAAAGAGATAAACAATGGGATCTCCATTTTGCAGAGGGAGATCTTATCTAGGCCTCCTAGGCCACTGTTATTCCTACAGATAGCAATGCTTGAAGCATGTTCAGAGTTTGATTTATGGAAGCATATTTTTGTTCACAAGTCTAATGTAGTACATCAAATATAATTCTAGCAGAAAATCTACTTTGGCTTCTAATTCTCTGACTTCTCCTTCCACAGAAGAGTTTGCACCACTTTATATACTGACTCAGTCTGATCTGCTAGTTTATGAAGCATTAAAATTTTGTGTTTTGGAGTATGTTTATCTTCTGCTTTGCTTCCAAAAGAGAGCGTACTTGGGGTCTTTGAGGACCATAGTTAATAGAAGACTAATAGAAGACTAAATTTTAATTTCTGTAGCACATAAATATAGTGTCTAACAGGGACATTCCTTCTGTGTTAGGGTACCTCCATGAATTGTGAAATATGTCCTGATTTTATAGCTTTGTCCAAATAAGTAGCAATTTAACTACAGCTGAAGTGTAGGTGTGCAGAATGTATTGCTTAGTAGGTGATAGTGTATCATGAGAAAATCATGAAAGCCTCAAATGTGCTCCTACCAAAAACTAGTTGGAACAACTAGGAAGAAATTCTTCACTGTGAGGGTGGTGAGGCACTGGAACAGGTTGCCCAGAGAAGCTGTGGATGCCTGGAAGTGATCAAGGCCAGGTTGGATGGGGATTTGAGCAACCTGGTCTAGTGGGAGGTGTCCCTGCCCATGGCAAGGGGGTTGGAACCAGGTGACCTTTAAGGTCCCTTCCAACCCAAACCATTCAATGATTCTATGAAGTAATATAAATTTTTGGTGCCTGGTGCCAAGGGAAGCTCCTGTGGGGGTTCTTCGTAGTTCGGGTAAAACACTGGCCTCCTCAGCCTGGAAGCCACTACAGGCAATGTGTTGATCAGGCAGCTACTTAATGCCAACATGCTTTGTTTGCTGTTAAGAGCAAACCAATAGGGAAACACAGGGGCAAACCATGTCTGAAATCCTGGTCCCCAGATGCTTCCTGGGGTTGGGGGGGTACAGAGAAATGCCTGAACACACCTGGGATGCACAGCCCTAAAACCTCTCCTGGAGGGAAGTCCGCCACCCTGTTTCAGTGCACTGAGTAGAATCATTTTTTGTAAATGCTGATGAGAAGAGCGCTGTCCTTTTAAAATGAAAGTTTAATGACTAGCACATTTGCTCAAGATGGGGCAATTCAGAGTTCCTTTATCTGCCAGAAGAGTTTTTCAAATCTACATTTTATACCTATGAGGAGATGCCCTCACCCATAAAACGAAGAAACAATTCTTGGAATAGGAATGGGAACCCCGTCTCTTTCCCGGTGTCGTTAATTACTAATGGTATGAGTCATGCTCACTCTTGCTTTCTGGCTCAATTAATCTGGAATTGTTTTTTGAATGTAACTGTATAATTTCAAGAGGAGACAGAGAATGTTGCCCTGTTCTTGTGGTGAAGGCATTCCTGGAAAGTAAGGGTTTGAGATGAAGCAGGATACATTTCTCATCTTTCTGGGTGGGAGCTCTCACTGTACATTATCTTTCTCCCCTTCTTAGGGAGGAGGAGATTTTCTCCAGATTAAAATACAGTGTCACCTACCACTACATTATATCGAGAGTGTGATTTGGTAGGTGCTTTCTTTAAGAACATTCACTGACTGAATCTGTCAGGAAGCTTTGGTAGAGGTATATGCAATTTCTCTGTCTGGATTTGATTTCAGAATGAGTTAAGCATGACGCTATTCAATCATGCCATGACTTATGGCAATTCTGCACGGGTGCAAATGGTGAATGTTCAGGTTGCTAGGAACTTATGGTGATCAAATTTGGAGTGTTGCAGGAGCCTGTGATTTTACAGCATCTTAGAGTTTTATAGATGTCCGACTTGAACTTAGGCACACAACGTGAACTTTCAAATCTGGATCTGAGCCTAAATGTCCTTCAGGCAAAGGTGCCAAATTAAGCTGTGCACCAGCATGAAAGTGTTATGCTTCTGTAGAGCAACCAATTTCCAAAGATGAATGTAAATTTATAAGTTTTAATGAAAGTACAGAGTCCCTGCTTAAGGATTTATATTTCATCAAGTATTCTTACTTTTTTCTCCCCCAATTTTTTTTTACAGTAACAAGAATGTTTCAGTGGTAAAAAGAGTATGCAAAGGTAAATAAGATATTGGATGGGAGTCAAGTAAATTATTAGTAAGTTACCAGTTAAGTGGTGTCCATGGTTGTTTCTGAGCAGGCAGAGTTCCTGCCATGTTAGTCCTATGTCATTTTTACCTATTCTGAGACTTCACTAAATCAGTATTGCCCTTTTTATTGTACACATTTTGAAGCAAAGAGGCTTCCTTTTGCTTTTAAGATTTTATGGTAAACTTTATTTAAAGTTGACCTGTTATAATAATACTTAAACAGGTTGCATTTAACATAGTCACCTGTGAACCCCAGTTTAGCAAAATACTTAAGCAAGTACTTCAGTCTCTTTAGCAGGCACTTACCAGTGTGGTTTCTTTACTTCTGTCTTCAGTCTAATGCTCAAGGATGTACTTAACTTTGTGCCTGTTGTGTTCCCATGGACTTATGTAGGGCTTTGTCACTTCATAAAGATGTACTTAAGTATTTTGGGTAATAGTCACTGCTCAGTCAGGGCTTCTGGCTTGTTGCAAAGTTGAGTGCCTTGGCCTGAGACGGCTCCTGTGTCCATAAGTGTATGGGTTATTCAGTGTTACTGAAAAATAAAGGAAGAATTTCTGGAACAGATCTCCATTTCTGCGGGCTTCTACAGAAGAAGACGTTTAAGACAAACTGTATTTTTGTGTTACATGGGGAATGTTATGATTGTTCAGGCTTCTTGCTAACAGTTAATAATTATAAACAGGTTGTCTAAGTGAGTAAAGAGTAAGTAATGTAGGACTCCATCCAGCTCCCACATGGATGACTAGCCATCACTGCCCAAGCTCCTTACTCTACTGTGACCTGCTTATATTGCCGATCTTTGTACAAGGAAGAAAACAGCTGCTAGTAAGCCACTATTTCCTGTTTGGTGTGGGAGCAGATGGATGAGCAGGGAGGGAGAGGTTGAATTCGCTGACCTCACTCCACCATTACTCTTTCTAGAGCAGCTGAGTCACCGTGGAAGGGAAAATGCATTGCAGCACTGGAAAAGGCCTGGCATAGCTTATGGGCTGGTCTCCATGTACAACTGGAAGAGCTCTGCCCTTCCCATGTTTTCCCTCTGCGAGGCTCTGCTACATGGTACTGATCCTGCCTACAAAAATTATGGAGAAACTGTCTTGGTTTTAGTGTGAATTGGATGAGGTCTGCAATGGGAAGTGCAGATAAGTTAGGACATAATCAGTGCAGTTATGAAACTGACTCTGCCAACATTAACATTTAGAGTTTTGACTTTTTTTAGGGGCTAGGAATAGGCTAATGCATTGCACTTTTGAAAGTTTTACCTTAAATTTCAACTGATTTTAATAGTAACATTGTGAAAAAAATGGAGCTGCCTTGAAAATAAATGTGGAGCTGCAACTTCTGTGGTGACGGAGAACATTTTCAAATTTTAAAAGTTTGTAGTCAGTGGAAAGATGGAAAATGTATCTGTTCAAAACTGTAAGAATATTGTTGCTGTATTTGTACCCCACATTATTTTAGTGTTTAACCATTTTGTCACTTCAAACAATCTTAAAAGAGAGTCTTTACGTTCTAATTAAGCAATTATTTGAAATAATTCACAGCAACTTAAAATAAAACACTCCAAAAGCTGCTACTCAAGATCATCACTTAAATTTTTCCAATGCATAGGAAAAGCTTTAAAACAAGTAAAAAAAAAATACCTTTTTTGTTGTTGTTCACCCCTATAGGGAACTGGTTACCGATGTTGAACTAAGCTGCAGGGATAAATGTGCAGTTCACAAGCATCAGTTGTGAAGTGAAGCCAACATTATCTCACTCTGTTCTAATTTGACAGTTTATATACAGTAAAGATGGGAAGTAATGCATTTCGATCTTTTTTTTTTTCCTTTGGCCAGCTGAACATTTGAAACACTTCTAAAGGAAGACAAAAGATCTGACCAAATGTTGTGTGAACAAATATCACTGTTGTAGCACTCAAATTATGAAAAACTCTCTTGACCCTTTATTAAGGTCACTTTTGTGATCACAGTGCCGAAAGTTTTGTTCTGTATGTTTAATAAAGTACTGGGCTTTGCCAAGAGGTTAGCTTTTAGTGCATAACGTACAAAGAAGTTACTGGTCTCATTTATGATGTTAGAATTTAAGAATCAATAAACAGTTTTCTGTAGTCTCAAAGGCAACCTTAAGCGGAGGAAAGAAACAATAAACGGAAATAAAAATCTAGTTAACTGAACACTTTCTATTTTGGCAAAATTGAGCTCAGTCTGTATTTTGCAGTGCTGTAATGCCCTTGGCAGTTTACACTGATCAGCCAATAAGTGAAACAGTTTTCCAACATTCAGAAACTTTGTTAGGTAAATCACAGATGTATCTTCTACTTTTTGCCTTGCTTTAGAGGTTTAGTTGTTTCTGTTTCTTATGCATTTCAAACAATTTTAATTCATTGTGGTGGAAGAAATGGTACACAACAACTTTGCTTAATATTGAAGATATTTTTGCTTTCTAAAGCTGCTTTCGGTTTTAAAACCACTGACTTTCCATTATAAATCTTCAACTTTATCTTTTCCCATCATGATATTTGTAGCTGGTTTGTGAAAGTAATTATTTGAATATTTGAGAACAATTAGGATGATTAGGATGATATCAAAGATGTCTTCTTTTGAATCAAAAATATGATTTTGACTGGATAACTAAAGATCTCAGTGGTATACATAGAGGAAGAGATGGAAGAGAGGTTACCTGTATTTGAATCTCTTGACCTTTTATGCTTAAACATACATCAAAAAAATTATGTTTTTTTTTTTTTACAGTTACATAATAATTTGGCTGTCAAGTTCTCTAAATAAGCAAATAAATCAGCAGTTTTTAACTGATGTAATTTTTTTCTTCAGCTTACCATGGATACAGCCCTATGATGGAATGCCCCCAAGGCTACAAGAGGATCAATGCTACATTTTGTCAAGGTACAATAGTGTCCACAACTGATTGTGGTTATTCTGAGTACCAGTTTTGTGTGATGGATTCTGTGATATTTATGACTTAGATGAATGGATCTGGTCCATTTATTTGTATTTGGGAAAAAAATGTTGAGGCTATATATTTTTTATTATTATTGTTTAACTCTTTCAGAATATTGGCAACTTTATAGACTGTTTTTTGCTCTGGGGCAAAAAACTTTTAGAACTTTTATGCATATTTTCATTTTCTTTGATGTGTAAAGATGACTTCATATGGATTTGCTTACTTTTTTTCAGTAGAAATGCATTGTTCTGTCAGTTCTTTTGCTAAACAATGAGCCTGCAGACTTGGTCAGTTAAGTCAGATGAAACTTGCAATAGAGAATAATTCTATTATCAGTATACAGTATATCGAGAACGATTGTTTTGGACTTCAGAGGTGAGACGGAACAGTACTGACCACAGCCAGATAATGTCACTGGCAAGTGGCTATGAAAATCCACACATACCTGGCTTCTGTCTAAAGGGGTGAACCACACTGAAGAATGTACCTAGTGCAGGTGAGGATCTATGGAGTTAGGGTGTATAAGCTGTGTTACTTCTAAGATCACGCCCTATATCTCCTGGCTGTAAGCATAGAAGTTATCAAAACGCAGAGGGCTGTGGGAGCTGCATGATCATGCAGCTATCCTGAAAAGCCCCAGATTAGATTCTCCCAGTCTATGGCATCTCTGCCTGTGGAAGCTGAACAGATGACTGTGGACATATACTCCTTCTTTCTGCATTTCTTGGAGTGTTGAACAGACATGCAAGATCAGGATGTAGGAAAAAGTTAAACTGCTTGTCCAACTTGTTTGGCACAGCTGAAGTAAACAAGAGAAAGGAGCTCTGAGAACATGTGAGCAGTCCTGCAGCACTCAACAAATAGTTGTGGAGGTAGAGAGGAAGAGAAACGAAAGAGTAATTGGCATTAAAGGATATATGTAGGCACTTTGGAGATAAAGTTAATTGTATTTAACTGAAAACTGTTAGCGTGTAGATGAAGAAATGTATGGCAGCCTGCCACAAAAAAGAAATTATTTTACCTACCGAAAAAATATGGTTTGTAGAGCAATAAACACGAATAAATGTCTTACTGCTTCCATTGCTGAGGGAGATGTGAGCTGCTGTCCGGAAGTTTCTCTGTCAGGCTTATTAGTCTACCTGCTGCTCAGCTCCCCACCTAGTGGTTTACCAGTTTGCAGGGTAGGGGCACTTGGAGGATTGTGGGAGAAAATTAGATTGGATCAAAATGCTAAGAAACTAAATGGAGGAGAGAAATAGCATTTCAAGAGCTTGTTCCCTTATCTGCAGAGAGAGATTGTAGAGTTGTCTTAATAAACAAAAGGACTGGGGAGATTTTGGTGGCAACTTACTGGTGAGGACTGTGAAGTGAAAAAGTGGAGGTGAATACAAGGCATACATGGACCACCTTTTCACATCAAATGAAACACACAGACGGCGCATATATTTCAGACATTTCAAAAGAGATTGTCTCATTCTGTATATTAGTTTTGTGTTTTTTTCAGAACATGTAAAATTTCTAACTTAGAGCACATAAAGTGTCTGGAAGATAACATCATGCATCAGTACCATCGTGCATCCCTCTGATCATGGTCCAGGAGAGACAGGAGCTTTTGATATTTCCAGTAGTTGAGCGCAAACCTGATGGTATATACAGTGCATTCCTAGACAGCAACAACCAAGTAGGCATTTAAAGGAGAGTAGGACATTCAGTTTGTTTCAGGGTTCTTGTACCTAGGTGTTGGCAAACTTTATTACATGAAAACTAAGGTCCCAAGTCAGGGGCTACAGACAGTTAGAAAATGGTCTGATTCCTGTGAAGGCTGCCAGAAGTAGTTTGCCAGGAAGAAGAATATTGCCAGGAAATTGTTGTGCTGAGCTGCAACAGGCTGATCGAGAGGGAGAACATATGTTTCTGGGTACGAGGGAGTTCAATCCTGCCGTGGTAGTGTGCGGAAATAGAGCAGTACCTGGTAGGCTAGGCGTCATTCGTTGGATTGGCTTTGATAGTTTTTCTCCTGACACATTTCTGTACTGTATAACTAATACTGCATTAGGCTTTTAAGAGTTTGTTTTATTACTGCTATCATCATCCTGGAAGAGAGAGAGCTGTAGACTCTAAACGTGACTTACACTTGATACATGGAAACTCATAACCTAGAGTTTAATCAGAGAGTGGGAGTCAGATTATCCTACCGGGAAAGAGACTGTTGTTGAACTGAGGATGCGAACAATCTCTTAACTTTCTGGAGAGGGCCGAGGTGGTGACTGCTGCAGATTTCCCATATTGCCTTATCGGGGCTTGGGTGGCTTCTCAGTAACACACTCCAAAAATTAGGTGCAAATAAGGATGGAACTGAGAGAAGGAATACCCATGAAGCAAAGACAGGATTAAATTTAGTCCTATTGAAGTAAATAATGAGATTACTACCATTTTCTCTCAAAGGGTCAGGATTTTGACCTCAGTTTGAGCAGTCATCACGAAAACTAGCTTCACATGTGAAAGAGCTGCTTGCAGGGTATGTTTCAGTCCTGAAATGGCCATTAGCATGTGCTTCTCAGTGGGTCAGGCAAAAGTGTCCCATTTGTGTTTATCTGAAGCAGACTCACTTTTCTAGAAAAGAAAAAAGGCTGCTGAAGAAACAGCTGTCCGTATCAAAAACTTGAGCAAAGCAGCAATAACTGTGAAGAGAAAACTGTTTAAGCTGCTCGTGAGGGAGCATTCGTATTTTTGTAATTACCGTTACAATTAAATTGGAAAGGAGTGGCACAGCATGTCCATATGCTAGTATACATTTTAATTAGATTATTCTTTGCTGAAAGGGTCTGACCAAACAATAATGGCGATAAATTTCTGAATCCCTGCCTTCAGCTTAGAATGCTGTTTTCACCTAGATATCATCCAACTTTCACTGCCTTTGAAAACTCAGGCCTAAAAGCCTAATTAACCATTTGTTCTACATTGTTTTTGCAGTCAAAAGCCTCTTTAGTTTACAAAGCCTACGTGGTATTAGCATGATTAATAACCAGATACTGATTTTTTTCTTTTCAAGTGAGTTAGCTAATGTGAATCATTCTTCTCTCTGGTGTATATGTAGGACAACAAAGAACCATCTGTGGGTATGTTAATTTGAACAGTTTAGTATAATTGCTATCAAGAAAGCTTTTTTCCCCTCAGTAATTATCTTTTCAATGGGATGATTTATTACATCTACACGCCTGGATGCCCTGAGGCTGTCACTTAAACAAAATACAGTTTATCAGAGTTACAACTTCTTTGTCAGAATACATATGCAATGCTAATTTCTGGTTCCCTGTTCAGAATTATACTTACTGTTTCCTTCTTCTGCTAATGGTTTTCTTGGAAAACTAAAACAGAATGAAAAAACAGCTGGTAAAAAAAAGTTGGATTCATTTTTCAGGAAACTAACATATGCCAATAGAGCACTTTAAAAATTTTATCTTGAAGAACTGGAAAAATACCTGAATGTTTGTTGTTTTTCAATGAAAAAGAAAGTTGTGCATTAAAGTTGTTGAGACGTTGCCATTAGCTTAAAATTAAATGTAAAAGAGCTCAAAGAAACTAGTACTTACATGTTAATGGATCAATTTCTGTAATTGTGTGCACTGAGGACTTGAAGCTTTTTTCAATTGGTTTCATCATCATTTAAAATCTATTTTGAAGGTGTATTCTGACCTCCTACATTTGTCTCTAAAATACAGTAATAAATTTGCTTTCTTTCCATGTTGTATATGTTTTTCATTACTTAAAGGAGCTTAGCTTCATAAAATTACTAATTATTGTTGCTTAGCTACTAAGTTAACAAACTGCTTTCAAGAAAGCTATTTTACGATGATCATACTGTGAAATAAATATATCTCCAGAAACTGGGCTGGGTTGCTGTTTGGACATTGATTATGTGTTTGAAAAGTGTGGCTCTGCAAATTTGCGTTCCAGTAAATTCCACACAGAAGCACAAAACGATTTGGATTGATTTCTCCTGCTGTTGCTTTGTTAGCACACAGAAATCAGTAGGCCATTTGTTAGAATAAGAAACTGTTTTTTTCTGTAATTTTTAAAAGAATATCTTGCAATTGTTTCATTAGCAACCAAACCTTGTTGTTTGTTTCTTTTTCCCTGTCTTGTTCTCACTAATCAGATTACTATTGAATCAAATATAATGGAGGCAGTAAATCCTGGTTGTTATATATTTCTTGGAATTGAAGATTTTATAGCGGTTAACAATATAGCTACAGCAGAAACAGTTGGAACAGTATTTTCTGAGATGTTAGTAGATACAGTTGTAACTGGTGTTCGTAAAGAGAATTAAAAATTATGCCTGCATATTGAGCCTATTTGGAGACCGTTCAGTCAGATGGCACTCCCAAAGAAGCCTAAAGTACACCTACCAAAGTGAGTAGTACTTTCACAAATGAGCCGTAAATTATGTATTCCAGTCTTAATTTGCAGCATGAGATACTGTGCATATTAAAGTCCTTACTACATGAAAATCTGTCTGGGCAGATATTACTAAATAACATTCAATGGCAGACCACTAAGTCATTTCCAATTAAGAAGTTGCCCAGTACTTTGACAAATGCTAATTAGTATATAATTGAACTAGATGGTTTGCTTTGCTTAAATGCAGCAGTGTCTTAAGTGTCTGAGGTTTTTTTTGAAAAGCAAGTTGCTCACTTTGCATCAAATGCTGATAAACATTTTCCATTCAGTTTTATTACTTAGTCATTTAAACAAAGTCAGTCAGCTTACCTCCTAGAGGTTTTGAAAACTACAAAAATCTGATTTCAGAGCTAAGTGCAGAGGTCCCCCTTCAGAAATTTACTTTTCCACGGTGGTTAAGCCTGGAATCAGATGTGGGCTGCAGATGTTATGATTGCTTGTGTCCTCTGGCACCCGGCTCTTGTGACAGAGGATATGAGAAAGCCTGCAGTACTTGTTGGCTCCTTCCTAGCCACAAGTTTGTCTGACTACTTCAATGCAGCTATCAGGTCTGTGGTGGCCTGACCAGGCTGTCTGCTTTTACAAGTTCCCTTTCTTGGCCCAGTATTTATAAGAATGTTCTTGATATCACGACTGTCCTACCTAGAGGCTGTTGGATATTTACTGCCCTGTCATCTGTGTGACCACTTGAGTCTCAGGAGAAAAAAAAAAAATCCAAAGCAAGACCATTTGAAAAAGGTAGCATGAAACTTTTCGCTCTTCTAAAACCTCAGGCCAGCTGACTTGCCTTCTGACAACTGCTATGCAAACTCACTAACTTTGCATCTTGAAATTTATTTATTTTTTTTTGAAAAATAATTTGCCTTATTCTGGATTCCAAAGTAAAAGAAAAATTGCATTTTAAACTAAATGTTTACCAAAAGATAATTGTTTATTCAGCTTGTAATTCTCTCTGAGATTTCATGGGTACTAGCGGAAGGAACTACATTCTTTTTACTTATTTTCAAACTGTGATCCAAAGTTTTCTTGCCTACAGTGGTAGAGAGAGGGAACAGTGGAAGCCAGTATTCAGAGAAGTGGGAACTCGTTCTGTAGTTGAGAAAAGTCTTAAAAACAGTGAAGATAGAATTTTTCTTCTATTTCTGCATATAATGTGACTTTGAAAATCTGAAATTTTCTTTCAAGGTGGAAAATTGTCTTTGAAATTGTCTTTCAAGGTGGATTTATTCAGGTTGTTACCAAAGTCACTTACCAAATATGTAAAACAGAAAAAGCAGTGTATGAAAATGAGATCTACCATTTCAAATGGGAGATTATTGTTTTAATTAATACTGAATCATTTCATAGTGTTCTTCAGTCTTGTTGCTGAAAATTTTAAATGCCTTTTAATTCAATATATTACAGTTTTTTTAAAAAAATCTAGTTTTGATAGCTGACACTATTGTTTCAAAGCTATCAGTGCTCCTGAAAAGAAATTTGACTGCATTCTTTACATGAATGATAGCAATGATTTCTTTCAAAACAAAGACTATTTCAGTTTACATTTGCATTATTCAAAATTGATGTACTAACCTCTAATTGTTTTTTGAACTTGTAGACTGTTTTTCTTGAGTAAAAATATTTTCCTTAAAATGAATGCAGTAGATTTAAATAACGTACTGTTACATGATTGCTGCTTTGACCAGAACACATTAATAAATGTTCATTCAGTTCTGGAATTTTGTTTTTAAGTTAAATGCTTAAATGTGGTTAAATGCTTCAAGCTGTGATGATTTTGATGAGCATAAATTTAGTGCATTAAGCGTGGAGATGAAAGAACAAATTTCATTTTATAGGAAAGAATGTTTCAAATTCCATGATGTGTGTGACCAAATATGGGCCTCTTGCTATCTGGAAAGGGGAGAGAGTGGCCTTGCTCCAGGTGTCCAAATGAGCTACAGGGCTGAAGAGGGAGAAGACAGCTTTACACCACCTTAGTGTTTCCTGTGATTCTGCATTAGGCTAGCTGGGCCTGGGTGGTCTGAAGAGCTGTTATAATGGTTAACACAGCCAAAAGTCAGTGAAGTCCTTTTCCTATATACTCTTCCAGCTGCAGGCTGCCAAAGGGCAACACTACAGGGCTGATATTCCAACCATCAGCTTATGTATGTTGGTGTCCAGCAGAACAGTTCTCTGCTGATCAACTAATCCTTTTGCATCGCTTCGCTTGGTTATAATGGGCATCAAGCTCTTTAGGTTGTGTTGAGCTGTTAACATGTCGAAGGCCAGTCAGCTGTGAAGCACTTTCATATTTGCTTGCAGAAGAATCCAAGTCAAGTATTCCAGTAAATAGATAAATTATAAAGGAGGTTACTGTAGCTTTATGATGCACCCTGTAAATCACTCAGCATGTTTTACAGTAACCAAGCAAAGCATCTTGTTTCAGCAATAAGTAGCAGGTATCTTCGTATAAGTAGGCACAGGAATTTTTCCTAGGGCTGGACATTTACACTTGGCATGGTTTGTTATGCTTGGAGTAGGGATACTTGGGCTACATTGTGGTGTCACTAATCCTGGAATAAAGCTGAAATGATTCACTTCCAGAATGTGGTTGAGTTAGGCATGCCATTGCGCAAGGAAAGTTAGGAGAACTTTGCATGTAGGTATCCAGTAAAGAACCAAAGTAGCGTTAAACAACAGCTATAGCAGCCCCAGATTGTTTTAACCAACTTCACATTTTAGCAATTGGAGAATGCAAGCTGAGAATTGGAAGGTAATACCTCCTGCAACATTTCCTCCCTTCCAGCACAGGTTTTTTCCATGCACTGACATACAGCTGGGAGGGGGAGATTTTACTACGTTGTACCCTTTTGTACACAAATACCTATACAATACCCAGAGTGAAACCTTCTGTTAGGTGTATAACTGCTTTGTCACTTAAATTTAAGTACTTCAGAACAGAATTTGGTCCAATATCTAACTTCCTATCCTTTCAAAGTTTTGTTCCATGGATTTCCTTCTCAGTTGTCAGAATTCCCCAATGTGCAATGAATGTAAGAGTGCTGAATAAATAAATCATCAAATTACATACTTGAGTAAAAGAGACTGACCCTCATAATATAGACTGAGGTGTTGAAAAGCCACTGAGCTTTTGGATCTCTAAGCAAGGAAGAACTGTTTGGAGAAAAGTAACAGATAAAGATTAAGTTATTTTTGAAAAGTTTTTTTTTTTCTTTCTTTCTTCTGGACTATTCAGTCCTTCCCTAAATCACAGTTACTGGGGAGAAAAATAGGTTATTGTGTTACCTGCTGCCTGCACTTAGACTAATGAATTTTATTTTACTGTTGTGATATTCACAACATGTAATTCCAAATGTGTGTGTGATCATGGCTAAAAGGTCAGGTCAGTTCTTCATCTGAATCTGTTAGTTATTTGTGGAACAGGATTCTGGCAACATGCTTTCAAAACACAGTTGTGTTTTGGGATATTTTTAATGTGAATCTTTGAAGATGGACTTACCCTGACCAGAAATGCAAATAAAATTTCTTCTTGAACCTTTTTAGAAATCAAGGAGAAAAAGCCATGAGTAAAGTAAATTACATTTCATTATTTTCAAACCAAGGACATTTTCCATTTGCTATTTTATTTATCCATTCATTTCCATCTTCTAGTTACTAATTAATATATGTAAAGGTTTTTGAAGATGAAACTATTTTTAGACTTGGTAATACTATATGTGGTAATTATGTTTTATAACAAGTTCAGTGTTGGTATTCATTTACACAAGCACATGCTATCTTAAACCGTTCCCATCTTCCTCCTTCTCTTCTTTTTTAAGTCTTGAAGATTACAATCTTCACATGAACAGGCAAACATTCAGTTAGAAAACAGCTGTTTTAGCTTTTTTTCCCATGGAAATTTAGTGGGAAAGTCATTAACACAGTACATTTTGTAAGAGCAGGTTCACCTGACACCCAGTAGACCTATAAAAATCTGTGGAAAGGTGTCAGACACCTGTTGTTGAGAGAGTTTTAAGTTCCTAGTGTGGAAGATTGTGGGATACATCAGCAGTGGTCTGAGTGATTTAGCTGCACTGTCTGGCCTATTTGAAGCCAGGAGCACGGCCGTGGCTCCGGAGGAGAGCATGGTGGCTGACCTCACTGTGTATCAAGCTGTGTGCTTAGATGAGGATATAGAAGGAGCTGGGACACGACAGCCTAATCTGTACGCTTCTGCAGCACCGCTGTCAAGACCCTGGTTATGGCAAAGCTGCTGTGCATTTGCATGAATATGTGAGAGCAGAGTCACCGGCAAATACCCTGGGATGGCACATGTCTTCCACTGCCACCTCAACAGATTCAAAGTAAAGCTCTCATTTCTTGTCAAGCTTTCAGGGAGAGGGACTACCAAATCTAGGAGCACAGAGTGTCAAGGACCAGTTCCATGTGTTTGGCATGCGTAATACTAAAGAATAACAGCAAAGGGTAAGGCTGTCAGTGCAAAATGACATTGCTTCTTTGATGCCAGTGGAGTCATGCCAGTTTATACCTTTTGTGCAGGGTCAAATCATTCACATTGTCAAGCAGCAACTCTAACAAAATCAACGCTTTATCAATTCATTAATTATAAATGACAGCACCTACTGTGAGAGTTTGTGGTAGAGCCATGCCAGGTGCTGTGTGGAAAAGCTCCTTGCATAACCTTTTTTTCTGTTTCTCTAACAGACTTTTCACCAGTAGAACTTTCTCGCTCTATTTTCCTTGAAAAGTGAAAATGAGTATTTAGTTGGTCTTTAGAAACGTTTATTTATATATGTATGGTGTTACAGAGTGCTACAGAGCTCCTTAAAGTATTTCCACTGTGTAGATGAGTGTTTGATCAAATCACTCTACACACACGCTGTCAGTTTGTACTTCTGCACAACAAAACGTTATTCAGACTTTAAAGCAGTTTTTTCTCTAGTTTTTACATTGGGGCAAATGAATTCTCATTGCAATACAATTTTTAAACTGAAACATTTTTTTAAGTCCATATACCAAAAAAAATGGAGAGAGATTTAAAAAAAAAAAATCTATTAATCTTTAACCAGATTTCTTTTCCAGCTGCCTGATCAAGTTGATTCCAGTGCAATTTGCACAGCTGGGCAGGCTGGCAGGTGGTAGGAAACATTTTGGGTAGGTGACCTTTTACCACAGTCTGAAATAAAATGAAATGATAGTCCATCTGGAAGGGATTTTTCTACCCAAAGTTTTTTAGAGACTATTCTTACCTGTTTTTATGTTTCTTTTGAAAGTTTGAAGTTTGTTATCAATTTGTGGCTTGTTTCTGTTGGATCCCCAGTAATTCTATGAGCTCATTCAGAAAACACGACTTGGCAAAGAGGCATTAAAGGTACACTATAATTAAGTTACACTGAGGCATCAGAACACCAAAAATCAGACAAACTTAGCAAGAGGAATACCCATATCAGGAACTGTGGAAGACTGCAGAAAGAACATTTGTTGGTATTTACATATATTGTAGGCTGGTGCTTACATGTGGCAGTGCCCACATTAAAAATACCAATAACAGAGTACATGTGAATGGGGTCTCTGTACTGTAGACAATAAAAGATGATATTTTTAAATACCAGACACAAAAAAACATTTCATCTAAAAAGTTTTAATACAGAGACAGTAATAGCAGCATCTGTGAATGTTTTCTGCGGAATAACTGCATCATTTGGAAAGGAAGATGATTGTGTATTTATGAATTATAGGAGGATTACCATCTATCTGCAATTTAGACACTTTAGTAAATAATGCTACAAAACCTTCACTATTAGTAGGCAAAACTCCAAAACATGATTATCCCAGAGTACTTCCAAATGCATTTGATATGTTCTAATGCCAGCTTTTCTCAGCAGTGATGTGGAATAAAGTTCTGAGCAGTTTTTTTGTTTGTTTGTTTTTTTAAAAAGGCAGTGTGTCATTTCTCCTTAGGTGATATTTAAACTCAATTTACTTTAAAATTCATAATTACAGTTTATGTGTATAAAGGCTTAAATACAAGCTATGTTAATAAAATTTTCATTACAAAATCCAAACAGCACAGTTTTGCCACTAGGTATTCAAGATCACCCAGCTAGTCAAAGACTGTAACCTGTAACTAGAATTTATTAAAATACAAAGCCAGATTTTGCACCCGTTTCTGCAGGACATATGTTTTTTTATATCACTATATACATGTCTTTCAGTTCAGTCGCTAAGTTATTTAGATTTGAAAAGCTTCTTGAGAATTGGAAAAACAGACACCTTTCTTTCTACAACATACAAAGTGTGTGAGCTATAGTTATACGAACTTGAAGGACATGGTTCATTTGAGTAGTGCAGATAATGTTAATGGTAAAATGATTCAAATTCAAGTTAGAAAGTAGGATTCACAACTTTTTTTTCTCTTATCTGTCTGTCTTTGCAGGTTTTTCTTTTTGTTTTTTACATACCTATATCCTTTCAGTATTCAAATAATAAAATTTATCCATGTATAGATTTTTGACTGAGTTCCAGATTACTTCAAATAGAGTTAGATGCAAACAGTGAGTAAAATCATCATCTAATAAATGAAAAATGCATCATAAATAATTTTAAACATTGAAACTGTGAATGTGCTTATGTTAAGCTGTATAATCACATTGCTTAAATACCTGCAGAATGGTAATGTTATCCTCATAGAATAGAAAGGAAAAGAACCAAATTTTGCATAATGGTAACATATAAGCAAATAACAATGTATTTTAATGGTAAACCAAGAGGCTAGGTCTTTCCTTGAAAATAAGAACTATAAATTTGAAGTCAAATTAGTAGTATTTAAAATATGTTGTCTTCGCTGATTTAAAATTTAAATGTCTTCTCTAGGCAAAGCATTTCTGCCAATTCTACGTGGCTATATTCATGAAAAAAGTGACAAGAAAAAGCAGTATGATTTGTATGTCTCCTGGGAGATATCTTATATTTTTTTCGAAGTAATAATAGGTTAATTTTCCTATAAATAAAAATGCATACTTAGAATTGGTAGAGTAATACTAGGAGTTTTCCTATATTCAGAATAAATCATAGTCTATTCTTCTAACTTGTTTTTAAGGACAGAGTCAGCACTTCATCAAAGCAAATAGAGTTTTTCCATTTGAGGACTGATCTAAAAACCCAAATTGACAATAGGTAGAAGGTTCAATTCTGGATTCAGGTGGATTCTGAGTGTTTTAGTATTTGCTTTATATTAACTTGTAGATATTTCATAATAATCTCTTTATGTTCATTGTTGTGTCCCACATTTTGAAAATGGAAAGTTGGCAATATGTTCCTTTCTCCTGACAACTTTACAGCAATGTCAATATGTTTCTATTTAGGGATGTTTCAATAATGTCTTTAGTTTGTGAACTGTTAAGATTTGTTAAATTCATTCCTCTCAGTGGTCACAAAAAATATGGTATTGAAACAATGATGGTATTTCCTTTTGGAATCAGTTGGCACTATATAGATTCCTTCAGTACTATTTTGAGATTTCAGGGCAAAAGAACAAACCTACTTAGACTAAGCAACTGAAGAAGCTGTCTAAAAATTTTCAAGTGCATCAGAAGAAGTCCAGCTTACTAAATCTTCTGTATTAGTGAAATCCATAAATAATAACCCATCCTGCTCAACAATTGGGTGGGTTAAAGGTAGACTGCTGTGGGAAAGGACCTTGAGAGTATTTCAGCATTTTTGTGCTCTTTTTCTTATACTGTTCTCCTTTTTCAATAGTCCACTCCCTCTGAAGTCAGAAAGTCATACAGTCTGGGAATTTTTCTGAAAAATTCCTTTGTGGCAGAGCTGTTCCTTTGTAATTCATGTGGTTTCCATCATATTTCATCCCAAGTTATGGGATATAAATTATCACTCTTTGTCACATGTGTCTACGTGCATAGAGGTGAAGTTGATCCAAGTGGTATCAAGATTAGATTGGGTACAGCAGTGGAAGAGCTGAAGGATAAGATCAACACTGAATGTTTGGGAAAAATTGCAGCTGACACGGCAACTGCTGGAGTCTGCTGTACTGTGAGTTTAAGTCGTATGGTACTGCACAAGGGGACAGGTAGCCAAACTTGTGGAGGAAAATGAAGAAGATAGTAAAGTGAAAGATTCTTTTGGTTTCCAAAAGCTAACTCCAGCACATCTGTTACATTTTATATAGTCAATTTCTTTATCATTATTGATCGTGGTGAATCAGGAAGCAACACACAATATAGTCAAAACTATGAAGGGTTTATAAAAACAAAGAGGAAAGGTAATATCTAAAATATATTTTAGATAAAATGATAGCTAATACTTGATTTCCAAGAAGCTGGCTGAAATATCTGACTTTTGCTTGAAGCTTGTTTACACAGCAGTGTAGGCATTTTTTCCTAGCTTAGAGTTAGGGAGGGAAAGTCTTATGTAGGATTAATGTGCATAAATGTTTTAAAGTAGGCCTATTTCAATGTGCTGCTGCTATTTTTTCTGAAAGATGAGACAGGACAGAGACAAATTAAGGGTTTGTGCTATTTTATCTCTCTTTTTACTTATTTATTTTAAAGATTTTCATTATCAGTGCAAACCTACGTTGTTACTGTCTCCTGGAATAAAATCCTAGTTTGGCTGACTTAGTTACAGCTGGTATCCAGATGATTGTCAGACAGGTCCTATTCAAAGAGTAAGCGAATTATAGAAAGCACACCAGGTATGATAAAGGCCTGAGCCCCAGTGTGTGAGGCATGGGAGAATGATTCACTGAGACCCTAAAAGGGACGATGGTCCAGCTAGCCTAGTAACAGCAAACTTTATCAAACAGGTCTCGGCAGTCGTTAATTATTACAAACTTGTGTTCCTACAGATGCAATCCTTTTCCCTGCCCAGATCTGTGTTCTGTATTCCATATTCTTGATATTCAGGTGGTAAGCTTTTTAGGCCAGAGATGGTCTTTTTGTGCTGTGCTCCTTCCAACACAACGGACCTTCAGGCACTACCGCAATACAAATAATAATAATAAAAACTGTAGTGATGTGTCAAGTAGTGTTCCATCCTATATATAATATACTGCATTGATTAAAACGTGTCTCTGTGAATATTCTTGCTAGTTGTGTTTGCACACAAAATCATCTGCAACCCATGTAGTGGGTTTACTTAGCAAGGTTTTGGTAGTGGGGGGCTGTGGAGGTGGCATCTGTGGGAACAGCCCAGGAGCTGCCCAATGTCAGATAAGAGCCAGCTCCAGCCGGCTCCAAAAGGGACCCGCCGCTGGCCAGAGCTGAGCCCGTGAGCGATGCTGGCTACGCCTCTGTGAGAGCAGATTTAAAAAAGGGAAGAAGTGCTCAGCAGCTGTGAGAGAGAGGAGTACAAAAAATGTGAGAGCAACAGCCCTGCAGACACCCAGGTCAGTGCAGAAGGAGGGCAGGAGGGGCTCCAGGCGCCGCAGCACAAGTTCCCCTGCGGCCCGTGGAGAGGCCCATGGTGGAGCAGGCCGTCCCCCTGCAGCCCATGGGTACCACACGGAGCAGATCTCCACGCTGCAGCCCGTGGAGGAGCCCACGTGGAGCAGGTGGATGTGGCCTGAAGGAGGCTGCGGCCCATGGGAGCCCCCGCAGGAGCAGGCCCCGGGCCAGAGCTGCAGCCCGTGGAGAGGAGCCCATGCAGGGGCAGGTGATCTGGCGGGAGCTGCCGCCCGTGGGGGAGCCATGTTGGAGCAGTTTGGTCCTGAGGGATGGGCGCCGTGGTACAGACCCGTATGGGAGCAGTTCTGGAAGAGCTGCAGCTTGTGGGAAGGACTGCATCCCATGGGAAGGACCCTGCAGTGAAGCAGCAGAAGAGCATGAGGGGGAAGGAGCAGAGATAAAGCATTAAGGATTGATCTAAAAAAAATTAGTTTTGGTTCTCACTGTCCTATTCTATTATTAATTGGCAATAAATTAAATTAATCTTTCCCAAGCTGAGCCTGTTTTTCCTGTGACTGTAACTGGTGAGTGATCTCTCTGTCCTTATTTCAACCCATAAGTTTTTTCATTGTATTTTCTCCCCTTGTCCCACAGAGGATTGGCGTGAGAGAAAGCTTGGTGGGCACCTGCTGACCAGCCAAGGCTAATCCACTACATCAGGAAAAGGGGGGAGTTGATAGCATATAGTCAAAGCATATTTCTTGTTTAATTCAGAGTACTTGACAATGATATATAACAGAAAAACAATCATATTTATGTTCTCAGCAGTGTTTTAAAAGGTAATGAATTAAATGTTTTCAGTATGGAAAAAAAGGTTGATTGGTGTATTAGCTGGTAACAGTTCTCCTGCACGTGTTTAAAGAAGGATGAGGTAACTTCTGAAGAAAGAAGAATATTAATACACATTTCAGTATCTGATTATTTTCATTTTTTTTCCCACAGATATCAATGAATGTCAGTTACAGGGAGTATGCCCTAATGGTGAGTGTTTGAATACCATGGGCAGCTACAGATGTACCTGCAAAATGGGATTTGTGCCAGATCCTACCCTCTCAAGATGCATAGGTGAGTAATAGTGCTGATCAAAGATACTTAGTTGCAGTTCACATGGGGTTTTATATGACTGGCCCCAACTCCTCTAAGCTGTCCCTGTCCTTTTTGCTGGGCCTGCCTCCTCATCTCAGCTTATTTTATTTAGTGAGCCTGAGTGGTCATGCTTCTTTGTTGTTTCTGTCCTGGAAGCCTTGGACTCCACCAGTGACCATCCAGGCTCCTTGCCATCTTTCCTGTTTTTCCTCTCTCAAAACCTTCAAGGCCATGTCCAGCCTCTTCGTATACTCTTGACACCAGTGTGTAGCTCTCTTTCCCACAGTTTTTTTCCCCTCTCTGCTGTTTCCCCAGCCCAAATCAGCTTTGTGTCCTACCCTCCCCTCTTCCACCTCTGCAGCTTTAGCCTGGATAGTTTCCATTATGGTTTTTATAGAAGGCTGAAAGGCACCTCCCTCACACACCGCCTTTTTCCTTCCTCACTGGCAGTTTTGAAATCCCTGTACCATAAGAGCACTGAAGCTTTTAGGAGTGGAAGACGGCTACACAAAATGTTGATGTTAGCAAAACATCATTTTCCCAAGTCTAAGCCATGGGACAGTCTGAGCAATGTTGCCTTAGATTGATGAAGTGTAGCAAAATCAGCTTGAAGCAAACAAATGAATTGCAAAATACAGTTCAAATGGTTTAAGTTCAATGAAGTTTAAGCGAGGGAAAGAAATTCTTACAGTGTTAAGTGTCAAGGAAATTTAATGATAGGTATTGCTCATACCACTACTTATTGTCAATAAAATGAAATTTCTTCAGATGTGAACCTCCTGGTATGACCGAAAGAACATGAATTATATTAGATATCGTTTTATCATTTTTGTCTTATTCTTTTTTTTTTTCAAAAGGAATAGATATTTTATCCTATGTTTCGATAATCTGACGTTTTCTCACAGTGGGATTTTATGTGGTAGAGAAGATAAGTAAATTTGAACAATTTCCAAGAGCAGAACCTCTGATTTCTTTATAGTTTAAGATATATTCCTGTGTTACTATAGACAAAATGAGATAATCAAATGCTTCCATCACCTTGGCACAATACCAGCTTTTAACTAGTGTTTTAGTATGCAGTGCAAAATTATATATGGACAGTGTGCCCAGTTGAGAACTGCATAGAGCTCCTGGTTAGCATTGTCTGGAGCTTGAAGACTAAGTGCATGCCATGAGATTAAACTGGAATCAAGCTTGCAATAATTATTTAAGAAACTTTATTTAGTTGCTTGTACAACTGAAAAATTAAAGGCTATAAATAAATTAATTGTTATAAAGAAGGAGGAAATATCCTTCAGAGCAACAGGGAGCTAGAGAAGAAGCGCTATATAGTCATGCTGACAATTAACAGATTCCTATGCTCTTGTGTATTTTTCCTACTACATTTACTAAATGTTCATCCAAGGATGATCTTTGGTGCATTTTTCTTCTGATTAAGAAGGATTAAAAATGCAGAAAGAATTAGTGGAAAGAAAAAGTTGTGAACAGCATGAATGCAAATATTTTCCTCTGTTAATCAGCTTTTACTTGGTTTGAGATCAACTACGTCTGCAAGAAGAAAAGAAGGCCTAGAGAACAAGTGAATTTCTCCATTTAAGTCTTTTTGGAAGAGCATAATTAAAAATACCTCATGCTCCTTATCTACCTCTAGATTTGTAAAATTGTATAGCCTAAAACCATAGGTGAATTCTTTCTTTTTTTCCACATAATAATCTTATGCTAGTGGTTAATGGTACTCAATTGCTGAGAGAGTTTTTCATCATTTGAAGAATTTAACACTGTTTAATTTAATACCAGAAAAAAGGAGCTGGTTTTCATTTTTGCTTTTGCATGTCATGTTGAAAATCAGATATTCTGTGTATTTTTGGTGTTAAGGGACTGTGATACCCAGGACTGTTAACTGTACGAGAATGTGGATGCATACTTTAGATAGCTGGATGGACCTTAGCTTCCTAATTACCACATACTAGTCATAGCTTACGGCCTTTGTCTCTTCCACACTAAAACTAAATGTAAAAAAATGTAAATACATAGTTGTCTCTTTTATAAAAGGTATAATGTCTGAGACTTGATCCTTTTGCAGTTGACTATATATATGTGTGTGTGTATATATATATATATGTATATATATTATTTATAGCAGAATTTTCCAGTGGCTCTGTAGCTTGTCACCACTGTATATTGCCAGTTACTGACCTTAATCTTCATCAGTTGTACTTGTGTACAGGTGAGGAAGATGATTCTGGCTCTTTGTTGTGGCAGCATGGCAACTAGTGGTTTGGAATTTTTTTTTCCTTTTTTTCTTTAAAATACATTTTATCCTTGGTCTAGGATGACTTGGAATCCAGGAGTGTTTGATGCCAAATAAAAATTTCTCTTATATTATGATTATGGCTTGAGATAGGTTTTTGAAATAAAGTTCTGCAGATGACAATATTAATGCATTTAACTGGTGCTGGAAATCTAGTGGTGTTTCTCTGTTTTGCTTTTCATATGATCAGTACCATCCTCTCTTCTACTTCCATTGCAGCTGATAGTCCTATGGTTGCTGAAGAGAAAGGACCCTGCTACCGGTTTGTTAGTGCAGGAAAGCAATGCATGCATCCTCTTTCTGTTCAGCTCAGCAAGCAGCTTTGCTGTTGCAGTGTTGGCAAAGCCTGGGGCCCACACTGTGAGAAGTGTCCCCTTCCAGGAACAGGTAAGAATTGCCCATTTAAAATACAAGCTCTTGCCCACCCTATGTTTGTTACACGTGCTTTAAAAAAGTTTCCTAGAATTGATTTAAAAATAAACCAGAAGTGTCCATCAGTAAATTATGACAGTAGAACTGGTAATAGAACTGTGATAATAGAATAATAAACTGTATACTGTTTTTGTTCACAAGGATTCATGATTTTAAAAAAGGAATTATCTTTGATATATCGTGATAGAATTCCAGATTAACAGAATTTCCACCTCAGAATGTGGCTTTAAACTTTGATTCTCCATCACATGAAGATAAATTTGTTGTATATTATGTCTTGAACATAGGTACAGGCAAATTAGCCTGAGATCTAATTAATACTTTTCAGTTGTTAAAGGCACTGGTGAAAGGATGACAGTGTTTGAGAGTTGGTTTACAGCATTACACGTGTTACATTTCCCATTACAATGAGTGAGATATGCATGAGGTATGCATATCTCTCTGCTTTCCAACTGTCCTTCATGTATTTACCATTCATTTTGAGGAATTTGCTACACATAGTATTGACTTCTTAGCGATAACTGGTCATTTAATGTATCATGCCACCTTTAACTTAAACAATTGCTTACTCGATACGTGAAGCTCATTTGTAGTATCGGTGTTCACTTGGAGCTCTGCTGGTTTTTAAATATATAAGCACATGGAAAATACCAACTTGGTTGGTCACCGCTCTCATTTAGGCCTCTCATAGATTAAGATACCACATAGTATAGATGCTGATCACTGCTTTAGAGTACATTCTATTCTCCTGTTTTGCTTAAATGACCAAAGTTGGAATCTTTGGTAAAAATTGACTGAATATTTTATTTTGTCCAAATATATGGTCAAATTAATCTTTTTTTTTTTAAAAGCATCATTGATCGTTGCTTATTGTAATACATATGATGTCCGGCTTGTTCAGTATTTTAGCACTGGTACTTGTAATATAATCTCCTCTTACTGAAGTTGCTGCTGCAGTTGTCACTGTTACAATACAAATTACATATTTCTCTGGAGTATTGTATAAAAATTCAGATTTTCAAAAGTAACTAGCTGCTTTGGGAAATCCACAGCTAACATAAGCAGTATGATGAGAGCAGTGGATGCCTTACTTCTTTAAGCTGGCCATACAGAAATGGAAGTGACCAAAATTTTTGAGCATTTCAATCGATATTTAAAGCCATTATTTCATGTGTGACCATTAGGTTGTTAGTTCACTGATTAGGATCTTAAATTCCAGTTCACTTTCAGATAAATAATATTTCTATGGCTTTTTAATGCAGCAAAAACATTCTCATTAGATGACTAGCAATTTAAATGCAGCTGCTTTACATCTATGAGAATATTGCATAAGACTTTATGCCCAACTCCGTATATATATTCTGGAGCTGAGAATATATCTTTTTTGCAAAGGTGACTGCTGTCTCGTCATAAAAAAACACCACTGAATATTATGTGCAATTGATTGTTTTAGTGACTTTTCTTAATGAAAAGACTTACGGGAAAATCTGGGAGTAGAAAATTCTGGTGAGCTATGTGGAAAACACTTTTCCCATTTCACAGCAAATTTCATGATTTAAAAACATGTTCCTTTCTATAACAGGTTAAATACATAGTGATCTTTCAGAGTTTTCAATGAAAAATGTGTGAAAGTGGGATATTCCAGAATGGGGTAATGTATTTACTGCAGCATCCCATGTTAATTTAAGTCGTTGGATTAAATAGTCATCATCTCTCTCTCCCATAGCTTTTAAAATATTTGTATGAAGTAGACCAGCTCTGAAAGAGAGATTGAGAAATGCCTGATTTATATATGCAGGTGTTGAGAGCACTTATCTGAGCTATCTTAGAATAAGGCTCACATTTCTGTTCTGCATTTGAGAGAATATGACCCAAATGAAGATATCCTACATCCTGGGTATGCATCTGAAGGGACAAGCTTCAAATTTTTCTCTGTCTTCCTTCTTTGACCAGAATTCTCACCCTCAATTGGGTGTTTTTATGGCAAGTTTTGATATTAGCATTTCCCAACAAAAAGGATGTCATTGTTCTGAATTCACTAAATTTAATCAGTTTCCCACTTCATCTTCTCTATTACTAAGGCACCATATGAACACACGCCAAGTACAGGATCTGTAGTAAAAAATAAGAATAATGTATAATTCAGTGACTTCATTTGTGGAGTATCTATAGCTAGTACTTTGTGTTTTTATTTTAGATGCTAATTCATTTTAGAACATTGATGTGTTTTCAAAGCAGAATTTGTGAACCTACCAATTTCCCACTCTGCACATCTCATAAGAAGCTGTAAGAAAATCACATCAGGCATTTGTGAGACTAGACCTATGGTGTTTCATCCTGACATAGCTTTACCTAGAGCAATGAGGACAATGAAGCACTTGCCCCCTCAAGACTTCTGAAAGCCCCTGTCCCTGACAGGAGCATAGCTATTATCTTTGATGGGAACGAAGGCTGACCTGTGTTTCTTTTTCATTCTAGTCTTCCACTAGGACTGCAAAGCCTGATGCTCATGTAGAGCAGCTACAGAGATCAGAGCAGGTGCTGCTGCCTGACTTTCATTACCTTTTAATGTAGCAGCCTTCTAGATGAGATTATTTCCCTTACAAATGAGATTATTTCCTCTCTCTTCCAGTGGTGATTTTTTTTTTCATGATCCCCATCTTGTTTTATCCAGCTCATTGAGGTCTTTGGAAGGACTTGATCTGTTCATTAGAATTTGGATCAGGGCTGGTATGTGACCTCTGATGTAGTCAAATGGAATCCTGTGAATGAATATTGTTTCTGATTGATATTATTCTGCTCCTCTAGTACAGGGAGGGTGAGACTTTTTTTCTTTGGTTTCTGCAAAAAGGGAATGATAGAAATAGTCATTTTCATTCCTTATGCAATGTAGATGATGATGACAATTTGCATATTTAAATTTGTACTCAGAAAGGATATACTGTTTGATGAGGATTAATAAAAAAAGATCTCAATAGATCATAATGATAGAGTAAACATAACTGAAGCAGGATGTTAAACTAGTGGAAACCTTCTGGGAATATGCAGGCAGAACATGCTTTTGAGAGAATGTTCAGTCATATTAGTATGCAATGCATAGTTTGTCTTTAAATATTTTTTATAAAAATGTGTATACAGTAGCAGATTAAATTTATTAGTGGTTTTCATTATATTTTCCACTTTGTCAACATATTGCACTTTTAGACTCCTAAAAGGAATATTTTCCCATCCCAAATCTAGCTGCTTTTAAGGAAATCTGCCCTGGTGGAATGGGTTATACGGTTTCTGGCCCTCACAGAAACAAGCTATATCATCACCCTGCAGTTAGAGTACAGCCACCTGTCATTGGCAAGACCCCGATTACTCAACCTGTTGCTAAAGGTACTTCTCCTCCACCTCTCCCAGCAAAGGAAGAGCCAGTGGAGGCACTGACCTTCTCACAGAAAAGTGAGCCTGAGATGGCTGTGCAAGAAGGTGAGAGTGGGAAAATTTAGTCTTTCTATATTTCTGTGCATGTCTTCGATGGTATGTTTCTTTGCACAGTAGTTGTGTACAATACAAAGAGGAGTCACTTCCCACAGCAGAGCATTCCATGTCATGGAGCATGTTGTGTTACATGATTTATTTCTGAAGTTTTATGTATAGCTCCTAGCAGATGCTGAGAGCACCATGGAGAGAGAGAAATTGCATTAGTCTGATTAATTTTTATGATAAGAAATAGTAAATATTTTTATAAAGATATTTATCATCTCTAAAATATAATAAAGGACTCAACTCAGGCTTTGATTTACCAGTATTTGGGGTGGTAGGGATGAAGGGTTTATCAGCATCTTCCTTTTACACACTCCTGTAGATTAGCACCACCTGATGGGGGCACACTTCACCAGCTTGTGCTGTGGTTTCATCCCTGCAGCTGTGTACTCCCTCAGCTTGACCATGCTGGATCAGCCCCTCTGTGCTGGGCTATTTAATGATCAGTTGATTCCTCTAGGATATTTCTCCCAGACTTTGCGTGGTTTTCTACAAGATTCTCTTAAGAACTTTCAGCAGCTGCAGTTGTTCTGAGATAAAAACAAATGCAGAAACAAAGAAATGCAGAAAGCAGCACTATTGTAAATACATTGCCAGCGAACTTGGCATGATCTAACTGTAGGCAAGCAGAAATATGTTCCTGAAGAACCTTCTGATGATACTGAGTGCATAGTAAGTCATTTCCAAGTAGCGGCTATGTACCTGTATGTCTGGCTGTTATTAGAAAGAGTTTCAGTCAGTTGACTTTGCAGAATTCTGTGCAACGTGGGTTATTTTCCTGTTAGAATCAATGCTCTAGTTTTGCTTTCAAAACAAAAATGTAGCTAAAGTGAATCTGGTGAGAAAATAAGCCATTCAAATATACTTACAGTCTGTTCAGGATTATATAATCTCACATAAACCTTTGGGCTTTTCTGTGTTACAAGGTAGTATATCATTTACTAAAATATCAATTCAGTAATTAGAACGATTGCCGCATTCTGGTAAATCTTAGAATACAGAGAATCTGAAGAAAAAAGAAATATAGTTTTAAAAATTAAAAAAAAAAATGCTTTACAACTGCTTGCTCTAAGTCAGGAATGACACATAAAGGTATGAATTTTATATTCCATTTTTGGATATATTAGCATTTTGAATTTTTGAGTTTTTATTAAAAGATCTCCCAGGTCTGCTAATAAGCCCTCCCTGCTAATACTGAGGAAATTGAAGTGAGAAGAGAGAGATTTGTTTATTTCTCTCATGTGGAAAATGTTGATTTTCAAAAGAAAGATATTCCTAAAAGATTTTACAGAAGCATATAGATTTTCATCAGTAAAAGACAAATTCAAAAAATGCAAACTGCAGTGGAAAATAAAAACTTGTGTGAAATTTCTACCCCTCCTTCTTGGAAAAAAAAAACACATTTTTTTGTGGGAAAAATAAAACAAAAATGCTTTTGCTTACATAAAGAAAAGGCAAATTTGAAAACTTTTTTTAACCATAAATTCTTTTAAAAAAAATGTTAATGGCTAGTTATATACCATTATGATACTAATTTACCTTTAAAATAATTAGATGTTGATACTGTGTGGAAGGAGTTTTAAGAGTTCAATCAGTCAGTGAGTTAATAACCAGCGAGTTTCTTGAATTGTTTCAAAGGAAAAAAATTAGAAATCTTTATGAAAGGTGACTATTCAAATAAATAATTATATGCACTGGTTGGTGCATAGAATCTTATTATGGTTGCAGGTTAGCTTTTACATTTTCTTCAGGAACACTACTTCAAGTTTACAAAATCTGGGATAAGGTCAGAGCCTGAAAGCTTTCTGTGATGGCAACAACCACTTTCCAATGTGATAGTAGTTTTAAATTGAATGTGTAAATAAGTGTTATGTGAAGACTGATTAATTTTCTTTTTTCTTTCTGGTTTTAGTGGCAACTGCAGCCCCTGATCAGGTAAAACATAATGTGATATATCTAGGAATTAGAATTCAGGCCATGTGTGCAAGATGTGTGGTATGGTAACTCTGAAAAGGACTTAGGGTTCATGAGGAACAAACAACTCACTGTGGACTTACAGTGCAAATCCTGAGGCAAAAAGAGCTCGTGTTGTTATTATATATGAAAACAGGCAGATAGGGAACTACAGCAAAGAAATGACTTTAACCTTCCTTTGGTATTGGTAAAGGGCCTAGTGCTGTATTGTTCTATCCAATTTTGGGGCCTGTATTTTACGGAGGATATTGAAAATTGCAGACAGTATGCAGGAGAGCCACAGGTACTTATGGCTAGAGAAAATGAGTTGGAGAGAAACAGTATGAAGCTTTAAAGAGTATTTGTGACACCTGCTTGAGACTCATGTTAATGGCTAATTTAGTTTCATAGTTTTTTTTAGGACTGGTGTGTATTCAGTGGAGAAGAGCAGGTGCTTATCTGTTTTAAGTCCTCCTTTCTGGAGGTTTTTGTCATCTCCGCTGAGGATAACAGGATTCATAAGGAAAAACTGCAGCTGTGATTCATTTAATTTTCCTAAAGACTTAAAGCATCCAACACTTATGAAAATAAGATGTTCAGTGCAATAGCTAAGAGAGAACCTTTGACAGTGCTCAAAGACTTACAGATGTGTGACTATATGCTTATAGGTGGTGCTGAACTGCAACTAAATACTATTTCTAAGCAATTAAAGACCAGAAGATGGGAGAGCTATGGAATGATAAAGCCAAAGATACAATGAGAAGCTCCATGAAACAGTTCCTTCAAATAAAATCAATGTTAAATTGTACACCACTGTTTAAAAATAGTATTCAGTGTTCTTTCATGCTTAAATTGGTGATGATTAATGACCTCCTATAGAAAACCACTCATAGGAGAATGTTAGCAGTTTCTCAAGCCAAGAGTTTGTGGGTTGTTATGATAGATGAAATAAAACAATGTTTTCAGAATGTAAATTTCTAATTATTCTTTTAGGAATTAGTTTCACTTGATCAAGAAAAGCAAATCCTAGAGCCTGGACAGCCTCAGCTTTCTCCTGGAATTTCAACAATTAACCTTCATCCACAGTTTCCAGGTAACTTGTTCTGGCTGTTCTGACACACAGAGAGCGCTTGCAACTCTTCAAAGAATGTGAAGACAGCAATGGTAACAGATTAATGAAAAAATTGACTGCAGTTTAACAAGCAATTTTTCCATGAGCAGAAAGTGGTGGTGGGGGGGGGGGGAAACAACATAGAAACTGAGGTGGGAGGAATTGAGAGGCTGGCATTGGTTGGCATGTAAGTCATGTAAAGCAAAGATAAATTGTAGACAAAAGTGATATCCTAGAGTGAGAATTTTAATGTCAGCAGAGTTGAAGCCTTATAACCCATTCAAGAGGAAAGTTTACTTAGGTGTCTTCTTGTAGGTTTATACATAACTTTAGATGCAGAAGTTTTACTATTGTTCTTGCTTTCTTTAGCACCTCAGTTTTTTTTCAGAAGTGGTAGAATGATAGAAAACCCAATTATACTGTTTTTTTTTCTACTCAAGATCTAAGCAGAATAAACTAGTGAAAAGCTCCATAGTGTCTGACTAGATCAGTATCATGTATGGATGCTCTGAGGGTTGTTTTTTTTTTGGATGTGATTGATTTCCATTCCATGTCACACAGTAGTGATTGAGAAAACATCTCCTCCTCTGCCTGTTGAAGTTGCTCCTGAAGTCTCTACTTCGAGTGCAAGTCAAGTAATTGCACCTACTCAAGTTACAGGTATTGTACTTCCTTTTTATTACTAAAATAAGTTAAGAAATGACTGTGAATTCCTGACACTATAACTTGTTCCACATTACTTCAGAATTAGAATAGCCAAGAGAGTATTGCTGTAGAACAGAAAGGAATACTCTGTAGACAGGCAGAAAGAAAGAGTACAGAAAAACACAGAAATGAATGTACTATCACCAGAGCCAGGACTGGGACCTCCCAGGATGTGCCTGCCATTTTTGTGCCCACAAATAAATGGTAGAAACAAAAATTAGTAATTCCACTTCAGATTACCTGATCTGGAACTGCAGTCCAATAGTCAATGTTCACATTTGCACTCTCC
Organism: Anseranas semipalmata; assembly: GCA_013399115.1. Classification (NCBI taxonomy): domain Eukaryota; kingdom Metazoa; phylum Chordata; class Aves; order Anseriformes; family Anseranatidae; genus Anseranas; species Anseranas semipalmata. Next base: position 338,996 of record VXAA01004516.1, on the reverse strand, counting down.
TGTGAATTGCAAAGACAAGTATGCAGTTACAGTATTTTCAGTGGTTTAAAAGGATGCACAGTTGTATTTTTATGTGTTCAAAATGCTTAATTCAGAGGGGCTCTGATTTATAACTGGAGTTTCTAGGCACTACCACAATTCAGAAAATAATAGTAAGTTAAGACTGAACAGTCAATGAAGTGAATAGTATCAAGCAGTACAGGTGCAGTTCAGTATGGTGGATGTACTGTGCTCTTGGACCAAGGATGGTCATACAGACTAGCCATGATATTGCAGGGGAGGGGTTCAAACAGTGACAAGACAAGAGGAACACCCTGATGCAAGCTGTGCTGTCAGAAAAGTAGTCAGCAGCAACCAGACAGAACAGACAGTGGAAGGAGTCGCAAAGTTCACTGTTATGTTGTCCAGGGGGGCAAAAGTAGAAAATGTGAGAGACAGGGGAGTGGGATAGAGGAAGTGTATACATTTATTTTTCCTTCGTGACCACAAAGAGGCCTCTGCAGGTAGAGAATATGACAAACATTAGGTATCAGTGGAGGTGTTGAGTGATCTGAGTGAAAGAAACACTGAAAAGCAGTATCATACTATACTGTGAACTACTAAATCAAGGGTTGTGGACTAAATAAATTCCAAGTCAAGACAGAAACAGCAAGACAGAGAGATTATGCTAGGCTCCAGATGTGATGATGGATGGCAAGTTTCACCCACTGTCTGTCTTCTTTCTAGAAAACTGTGGTAGAAGTCATTTTTGGCAGTGACAGAGCAGGATTGTACGTGAACTAAAATTCATGTAATTATCCCCATTTTGTCCCATGACACAGAAAACAGCTGTTACAAAGCATCACAAAGCATTTTTGATATCTGGAGCAGAAACTCTCCACAATAAAGTAAATTACAAAGACCCTTTATCTTTCTAACTGAAGGGGATTATTTCCAATGTGATTCTGCTAGAATTGAAGCAGAAGCAAGCAGACTGTGAACTGTTCCTTCAAACTTCCAGCTTTTTCTTTCTCTCTGTATTCATTTTTTCCACACATGGAAGCTGTGTGAATGAGAGCCTTCCTTTCAAATCTTCTGTCTTGTCTGTGCAGCTAATGCTGTCCTGCAGAGGTTCATTGCATTTTAAAATTGAAATGATGAAAAGCCAGGAAAAAAACTTTTTTTTGTTAAAGCAATCCACTTAAGACCTTCTGTGGAAATTCCCAGAATGTTGTGTGTGATATACGTGGATGGGAGCTGATTTCTCCACAGTTCACTTACAGCTTATATAACTGTAGGATTTTTCTCATCCATTTCTTACACCAGAGAGTGCCTGCCAGTGTGAGAGATTCTAGGCTATTCAAAGAATTATGTCATAGTTTTGTAGTTAGTAATCTCTGTATATTTTAAGTTTCTTTTTTTCATGGTGCTCAACTCAGTGCTGTATGGCATAAGGTTGAATGCCATTAACTTTGAAACAGCAAGTGTGTAGGGAAATCTGTACTGCCATAATCATGGCCTACCATGTCTTTTTCTGTCTGTGCATGATTTTCTCTGCTGCTATTTTTTCCTATACATTACAGATGGTTCCATGTTTTTATATCAGTACCTCTCACAGTGCTAATTCTGTAGCACCTGTGGAAAAATTGTTCCATTTCAGTCAGATGTATTGCAGTGCTGGTCTTCGTATCTCTGTTTGCTCTATTTATTTCATGCTCTGGCATTCAAGCCCCATTTTAGCCCTTGTGCAGATATTTTCATAGGTAGGTTGTTTGAACTTTATAATTGGGTGAGAGCTTGCTAATCTAGTTCAGCATGCCCTGCTGTCTTTTCATTCCTATTTTATCATTGTCTCTCTGCACATAGTGTGTTATCTGAACACTAGAAGCTTTGACTGTTCCTCCCCTTGTAATATACTTGCATTGGGAGTAACTGATTCCAGTTGTTTGACTGTTGGCTTAGCCCACCAAGGCTTATGGAGAATTCTGGAATTTTTCATCTTGCAGGATCTGGTGCACTCTGTAGTTATCCTTGTGACTGTATATCAGTGTTGTTCCTAGCTACCATGACATCAACGTATGTGTTTACCCTCTAGACATTTTGTTATCTAGACTGCCTTGTGACATACTTCCACTTCTGAATATCTTATGAAAGGCAAGCAGTATGTGCCAAATGGTGTACTGAACGTGCAAGTCGTAGAACTTGATTTGTCTATGGGAAACTGACAAATCTCTGTAACGCATCTAATTTGCTGAAGAATTTGACTCCTGCCATGTCAGTAGATATTTCATATTTGTGGGTGAGAGGAACTATTCCTTCTGAAATTCTCACAGTCCACCCTTTCCAGAAGGATTTCAAAGGTATTCATCCTTCTCACCCTTACTACAGAACATATTGTAAATATATAATACATGTTAAGTATGCTTTGAAAGGCTTACTTTTGCATAGTCTACCCTGAATGCTACATTAGGAAAGGTAGTGGAAGATGCTTTTAACTAAGAATTTAGTGGGATAGAATGTTTTTAAGTTTAAAAATGGGACTGATAAATGAGAATTTTAGGAGTTTTCTCCTTATTTAGGTTATCTTACTTCTCATAATAAAACAGCAAAATGTAGGGCTCTGTGTTTTCTTAAAGAATTTTTCTATATCAGCTTGACAACCACTCACTTGTAGAATTCTGGTCTACACGTGAGGTCTGTAGACAGTCTGCCCATGTTTTCATTGAGAAGTGCACATGACCATGGTCTTTGAGGGATGTAAACTTCACAGGATGTAGATCAGCGAGTTCTACACAAAGCAGATGCAGAGTTACTGTAAGATCTGTTTTGAAGTGTTCTTTTAACATTTTTGTTTCTTCCTTTTTGATGTATTAAAGTTGTCTTTTCTATATCCATGTGTCAAGAAGTAAAAATAACAGAAATGCAAGTAATACTTCATAGATGAAACTTGTCTAATTCATGGTTCTGTGTCCAAAAGGCATGAAAATTTCACTTGCTATAAATTTGAAAAGGAGAAGTCAATGTACTACGTATACATGAGAGCATTACAATGCCAGGTTGGCTAGTCACAGAATTAACACAGGCTTTGAAGTAATTGCAATATCCAGCTAAATACTTTAAGATGCAGTATTTTATATGGTAGGCATCTAGGCCTACCATGTGGTTCCCTGGTTTGCATTCACAGAGTGAAATTGCACATGCTTTAGTAAAAATTTATCTCTTAGAAGATGGCTTTCCTTCATGCAAGCATGGCCGGTATGGATTTTGAGTTGTATACAACATGTACAGGGTCTGAATCACCCTGCTGTTTGAGGTACAATTCTGTCCCCAGTTAAACTCTACTGAATCTATGGAAAGAGTAGAGAAATTATCCTGTCCTTCCGTAAGCATTCAGCTGCCTCCTTCAATTACTTCTAATTAGTTTGTCAATCCCATATGAAAGCTTTACTAATGGTAATGGTCAAATGAGAATTTGGAAGTCAGCTCTGCCGTGACCTTGCCCCTTCTGCCAGTCTGCTCCCTGCTTCCTTATAGGGAGAGGAAGTTACTGCACTGTTGTGAACTCACATCAGCAGAGAAAAAATGGTAGCTTTCCATGTTCTGCTGGTTTTTGTTTCCTTAGAAAAAAGAGTGGAACTAGAAATTGCTATGTGCTATGAAGGAAAATAATTAGGTTATTATATAAAGTAATAATTATTAAAATCTGTTGTTCAAATGCAGTTCCAAGTGTTCAGATATTTAAGAGATAGTAAAGTGCAAATGAGGTAAGATTTGCAAGATAAAATCTGAAGTTGGATAAAATAAACTAAGTACAGTTAGTTGAGGTGGTTTTGAGTGCCTTAATTCTGCAATTTTGGATTTAGTTAAATTTAAATGTAACTTGTTTCTAAATAGTCTGGGTAAATGATTCTTCTTTACAGATTATAACTTCTTTTAAAGAAATTACCATTTCATGCTGCTATATAACCTTAATTTAATTAGCAACCAAACATATTCATTAGTATTATTTGCAGTACCACATTTACTTTGAGAATTTCTAAAACTACTCTAAGGGCTTAGCATCCAATGCTGACCATGTCTGAATCTCCTTATCTTACAAAATACATTCAAGCTGTTAGCAGATGTGTATTCTGTAAAAATAATCAGAAACCCACTACAGTTACTTTCTTAACCTTTGCTGCAAAGGTTAAATTGTATATATATTTTTATTTTATATTGTTTTCATTTTACTTTATTTTTTATGATTTTTTTATTTTTTACAGATTTTGGATAGGACATGAAAATATGTCACTATAAAAGGCCTAGATGGTTTCTAGATCTTCCAGATAAGTTGTCCATTACAGAAACCCAGCACTTACAAACTTAGAGTTGCTTTCAGGCCAAATTTTTACTTGGATTACAGAATATTGTGCACTTAAACAGCTATGTGGGAGAGTTTAATGTTAAGCTTTGTTTTGTTTGCTTAGAAATCAACGAGTGTACAGTTAATCCTGATATCTGTGGAGCAGGACACTGTGTTAATTTGCCTGTGGGATACACTTGCATCTGCTACGAGGGATACAAACTTAACGATCAGCAGACAAAATGCTCTGGTATGAATGGATGCTTTCAAAACTCTGAAATAATCTTGTTGTGAAATGTTTGAAATGTAGAGTCTGATCAGGAGGAATATGCTACAGAGCAGTCAGGAGCTGCTTCTTCTACTGAATGCTTCCAAACTACACAGAAGCTAGTTTTTGTATGTCAAATAAAATTTGCCAGCTTGTCTCTGATATACACTTTCACCACTCAGAACTGGATGTAAATTTAATTAAAGTTGAATGAAAGCCATTCCCTTTGTGAGATGAGAGAAAAAGTGATTAGACCATCTCTTCTCAGTTGTGTATCAGGTATCTAAAATTGTCAGACTGCTAGGAAGAAATACACTTCTGTTTGGAGAAAGAATGACAGAAGTAGTGCCTGTTTCTCAGAATGATTTAACCAGCTACCAGCTCTGCAGCTGGACTAAATCCGGTCATTTTGTTAGGCCTTTCCTTTCAACCACTTGCTGAAAAATAGAGAATACTGTAAACATCCCAGAAGCACATTAGAAGATCTACAAGCGACGTCTTTGTCCCCTCAAAGCCTAGTAAGTTCTGGAACAGAGAGCTCTGATGAGAATGAGGCAGAGCCCAGACTGGCTCTGAATGAGCCATTTCAGATCTGGAAGCAGTCTCTCAATCTCTTTCCTTGATGCAGAGAGCATGCTGCTTTCTCTGTAACTTAGATCCGTAAGACTTATATTGTGTTTCCAGACTATATACTATCAACTTTTCATGCTACCGAAAATTCAGTAACTTCACACTGATACACAAGCTATTAGGTGCATCTACCATATTAAAAAATAATTTGCATGCATACACATAGCCAAGTGGCAACTTAAAATCCTTCTATTTCATCTGAATTGTATTAATGTATTATGCTTGCAGCTTATGTTCAGCTTACACTCAGTGTAGTGATTTGAATAGTAATCATGTCACATTCTTCAGGCCAATGCAATATTCATATACTCTATGCCAGTAAGAGCATTTTTTTCCAACCAAAACTATTTAATGCATCTTTTTTGCAGCTCAGAGGGAGAGGAAAGCATATACTTTTTCAAATAGTTAAAATAAATATAAGATCAGTCCTTTCAAAAGCATGGCATAGAATGAACAAAAAGAATCACAACTAACTATGTTATTCTATAGTCTTATATTTTTATTTCTTTTATAGATATTAATGAGTGTAATCAGACACCTCATCTCTGTTCTCTTGGACGCTGTGAAAATACAGAAGGAAGTTTCCTATGTATTTGCCAAGCTGGATTCATGGCCAGTGAAGATGGAACTGACTGCGTTGGTAATTACTGCTCTCCTTTATGAAAAAATAATAAATAAATAAATACAAAAATTAATCAAAAAACTTATCTAAACCCCCCTGAAGTCCCACTCTCAGCTTTTTTCTTCAATGTCATTGGTCCTGGGCCGATGTCTGGAAGTGTTTTTAACTGTCTCTCACCAGGTATTGTGGAGAGAAAAGTATGTGAGTGGTTTCTCCTACTTTTCAAAATGATCAGTTGTTAAAAAACAAGAATTTATTCAGTATCATATTTGTTTATGAAAACTACCCTTTAGTAAAAACACCTTCTGTGGTGGGAAATACAAATATTCAAAACTCTTTCAATCACAAGCTGCTGTAACAAACCATATTTTTAAACATTGCTGCAAACATCAGTGGACTTTGCATAGTAGCAAAAACAGATTGAAGGGGCTGTGGTCTTGCTTAGGTTAGCGCTGCCTTGAGCACAATATGCACCCAGTAATAAGCAATGCGTTTGCAACCACAGGGGTGCTCATTGCACCTCTTCCTCCAGATTGATTTTTTTCTAGATCTTATCCTGTCTTTGATTACAAGTGATGAGGTAAAGATGAAACTGCTCAATAAGAAGAGCTTTAGGGCTGTGGCTTGCAAACAGCTTGATAAGCTGAGATTATTTATTTCTGTTTAATTAAAGCAGCATTTAGCGGAGATGCAAGCATTTGGTAATTTTGTGGTGGAGCAAAGTTTCTCTTCTCTTTTTCATCTCTACAGATTTTGATGAATGTTCAAGACCTCATACTTGCGGGGAAGGCTTCTGTATAAATACTGTTGGCTCATATAGATGTGAATATTGTGATAGTGGATACCAAATGAACAGGAGAGGTGAATGTGAAGGTAAGTTTGGACTCTTCACCAGTAGTAACGCACTAATGGTTGCCAAGCCAAACAACTGCGATAGGAGGAGCCATTTCTTCATGTTGACTGTTTTCTTATGTACTGTTGTTTCTGATCTCAGCAATGAACTTTACAACTATTTCTTTGTTTTTAAAGAAAACTGGACACTAGATAGAAATATTAAAACAACTTCACAGAGATTTTTGCGTGTTCATTATTTTTCTACCTGATATATTTCTTTTAATTCATTTCAATCTCCATTTGCTATTTGTTTTCAGATGGAATGGGTTGCACAGTAGTTTTATGTCTATTGTGTTCAGCATTCCTTTCCCCCGTTCCACCTGTGCTTATTTCCATGGGTAATTTCTCTAGCTTAATCTTACTGCTGAATTTCTCTCCCAGCTACTTTCTTCATTTAATTTGCCTTCAGGTCATTTAAGTTCCCCTTGTACAGCAGCTAAGAATGACGGAATGTTCAGAAAGGCACTGATTGTTTTATCTGCAGTATGTCCTGGACAATGAAGTGAAGGTGCAATTTATTCGTATCACAAAAAGTGCCAAATGTTACCACTGTTTGGAAAGATTAACATTGCCTCCAGTTCACGGGAGGCTTAGTACTGAGGCTTGAGCTGCAAAGGGAGAACTCTCAGAGGGAGTGATCTTAAACAAGAAACCTTTTGAGTACTCTCCAACCTTTTCAGTTATTTGATGTCTGCAACTGCAATTTGATTCCTATTATTTAGATTTAAGATGCTTCAAAGGAATTCCCCCACTGTGGACAGAAACTGAAGTGGCTCATACTGTTCCATCTCAGGACAGCTATTTTAGCAGCTCTTGCCATGAAATCTGTTAACTTTATTGTTAGTTCCTCCTTACCTGTCCAATTTACAAAGCTTTTTCTTTCCAAAAGGATCTGTGTTTTTCCTATATATATTAAAAAAAAAAAAAAAAACAGGTAGCAAATGATAAGATGACCTTTTCTTTTTTCCCTTTTCCCTTTTCCTCTTTCTTTTCTTGTTTGGAAATAGATATCTAGTAGATACTTCATGTTGCAGGAGTTCCTAGGATATATGACCTTCAAAACTACACATTATTTTCCAGTGTGCCATTTTTGCCTTTTTTTGTTGTTTTTTTTTTCCTTTTTTTCATTTTCAACAGGAATTGTGAACTAAAAACCACAGGCAGCTATTTAGTTCTAAACGTACTTTTGTTCATGCTTTATTCTAAGTTACTTAATAAAACTGCTAACATGTTAGGTTGCCTAGCAAATGAGCAACGTAAAGCTGCTGTGGATATATTTGCTGCTCTGAGCATTGCTAAGAGATTCCTCTTTCTATTCAGACAATTTTTTTTTCTATTTAATAAATGCTTCACAAGCGCTTCTCTTACAACTATTTTTGTAAATCTTCTCTGTCAGTAGACAATCTATTGGACTAAAATAGGCTAAAAATCAGAAGATCATAGTGCATCAAATTTCTTATTAGCTTGTATTTTAAGTAGTGTGGTGGTAGTCCTCTATCATTTAGCTTAAAAATATGTAATCTCCAAAATCATATTTTCTGCTGAAAGTTATTTCAGGTTGCTTTGGGGAAAAACCCTCCTACACTAAATCCATCAAACCAAGGAAATGACACATTCAGGGAATCATTTCACCATGTCATTACACCTACACATTATAGTCACACTACTGACAGATTCCAGATTCCACAAATAACTCCTTTCCACCTACTCCACACTTCAAAAACAAAGGTAAGAATCCTCCAAGCTGCACACAGTACACATTGTTCATTTACACTTCCTCGCCCTATCTTAATTCTGCCTTCAAACTATACGCACGCAAGCTGCGTTGTGGACCCAGATGGGGAGACGTAAAGATTGCATATATGTTCTTCTTGCTGAGTTCACTGTTCATGTAGAACAGTGTTACAGGCATAGTGGAACATCATTGCATACAATTAAGTATTCCTATAAAAGTTTATTGTGATTTCTTTAAGCTTTGCAGCATTTAGACTTTATTTTGGCTGAAAGTTTCTGTACCAAATACATAATTCATGTTGTGTGTTTTGAAGGTGGATACAGTCCAGGCAGTTCTGAGAGCAGGTTTCAGAGGAAGGCTGGTTGTTAATTAAAATAAATTAAAAAATAAAAAATAAAAAATCTTACAGCCGTTTCACTGAGAAGCATTTGCAGGTCTGCATTTTAGAGGCTCAGGAGGCCTGTTGCTGTTTTTTTGAGAAAGTATTCTGTTGGACAATCATGATACTATGAAAAATTGTGGTTTGCACATATCTAGTGACTAGTTTGGAGCTGGATGTCCAATTCTGTGAAGGTTGAAGCATAGTCCATTTAAGGTACAAGTGCTGGGGGCAATTTCCCCTCTGTGAGCGTGTTCCCAAAACTAGGAGTAAATTGCCACCCTTACATTATCTGTGGTGGAGTAGCAGTCTTTAACTGCTGAAGGCACAACAGCTAGGCTTGGAGCAGAGAAGGGATAGGAGTTAGGGAGCAGGGGTTAGAGATAACTTAGGCTGTGAGGATTTCGTTAGCTCCATGCACTGCATGAAGCAAGTCTTAGATAGGAAAGATTATAATTGTTGTATAACTACAGACCATATCATAAAATGATATTCAAGTCTGCAAGCAGGCTAGATTGAGGCCGCCCATGCAATTTTAATTCCAACATCATTTAATCATTGATCACTCGACAGCAACTTGTCTTTGAATGTCATTTTTTGTATGCAGTCTCTTTTAGATTGCATATATTGCATGTATTGTGGGTTTCTTCAGTGCAGGATAAGAAGTTATTGGTGGAGCGTGGCCATGAGATATTTGAGCTTTTCAGGACCTATCTCTTGCTTTGCCATGGGTAAAATAGGATCTCTTCTGATGCAACAAGTTCCTCTGTCACCCTAAACAGTGCCAGCCTCACAGAGATGCATATGTTGCCTGTGTCCTTCAGACATAATTAATTCCCTGCTCCCTGTAAGCAACTTCTTTGACTACCATTCACACGATTAAATTCATAGTCCCCATACTGCTTTTCATGCTGCATAACTCTAGCACACAGGAAAATACCAAAGCGCTCTTTGCTTTGAGAAGCCAGACTTACAATTTTATTGTTACTGCAATGCCCTTCCAAACTCTCCTGAGACTGATGATAGGAGGTACCTCAGGACATTTTGGGATGGTAGAGGGGTGACATAAGCAAAGGTATTTATTCCCATCTAAACCAGAAATCTGGTCTGTTGTATGTTATGCAGGGCCTACCAAGGAGTGGCAATATAAGAGAAAGTTCAGATACAGATGCATGCAATATGGTTTAATTTATTTCTCAGAGATGTGTCTTCACTGGTACAAATCTGTGCTAACTTGTGTCTTCCTGGTATCTTATAGAAAGTACGAAACTCTTTAAATGTATTGGTATAACATTAGCACACTTGGAATAACCAAATTAGCTTAATGTTCAGTGTTCTGTTATGGTTTTGACCTATATTTCCTTTTATCTTCTCTTTTCAAGACATTGATGAATGCATGACCCCAACTACTTGTCCAGATGCACAGTGTATTAATGCTCCTGGCTCTTACCAGTGCATTCCTTGCAGAGTGGGATTCAGAGGCTGGAATGGACAGTGCCATGGTATGTTCAGTACTGTTTGTATCTCTGGTTATAGTTCTTGTTCTGAGATGCAGAATTTCCTATTCCATGAATGTTAAAACCTGATGACGGCATTTGTGCCATGGGTCCCCATTTCATTCAATAATAATTGAAAATGAGAGATTTAGAAATGACTTTTTAGTTCTCAGACACAGGATAAATGAGGAAATCTTGTTTTACTGTAGATAAATGAACATTAAATCTAGACTGCAAACCATCCAATTGTAATTACAAAAGAAAATTCTTGAAATAGAAAATACAGACCTTAAAGGGATGTATTATCAGTGAAATGCTAGTAAGGCATTTTTTGGAGGAATTTAACAAATAGAAAAGTCATGAGAGTGCTAACACATCATTGTGACTGGCAGGCTTTGCAACAGGATATGGGAGTTTGCTCACAGCACATATTACTAATACCATAATTATCTGTATTTCCAGCAAATCTTGTATTATTCAGCACATCTTTTAACAGCTTGTCTCACTTTAGGTTAGGTTTTTAGGACAGATTTTTCACATGATGTTTTTGTCTATTTGTTTTTAATTGTTAGATTTTTTTTTTCAAATCAATTTTAGCTATTTGAGTTATAAGTAAGAAGAAGTGAATTAATGCATTGTGCAAAAAGAAATAAAATCTTTTGCAGTTTTGAGTGCCATTTCCTGTGGCACTGCTGGAGACTCGAATTTGACCTCAGCTGTGAAAGATCTGTCTGCTGTGTGCAGATCCTGTCTGCTCTGTGTGCATGTACAGATGTGTGCTATAATTTGTGAGAGTTATTGGAGTAACCATGTTAGGTTGATAATACCCTATATAGGTTGATAATGTTAGGTTATAGTACCCTACATAGGTAGTCTTTGCATTATTATTGTAGTTCAGATTGGCAGTGTACTTCAATAGTTTATTTCCTAATCGCTCCCTGTTGCTGTGATTTGTTTCAGTTCATGAAGCAGTCCAAGAGCATTGCTTTGGTTAAAGTAACACTGGGAGGTGGGCATCTACTGTGCTCCAGCCACAAATGGGCTTTTGATCTGTGGAGAAAGACTAGAGCTAGGTTGCAGTGAAGCACCTGAAATATGCATGGTGTGGCTGTCAGAACCCATCACCATTTTTGCTGTACAGATTTTATCTTTTTCAGCCACTCTATTTGCCAATGAAAGCATATTGTACCAAAGTATTTGTCTGAACATCCCTCTGTAACAGTTTATCAGCATACCTTAGCTGCATTATTTGGTCTTGTCATTTAACTTACTGTGCAGGAAAGTATTTCTCAGGTAATTTCATAGGTTTTAATGGAGTTATATCAAGCTATGAAAGGTTTACGAGAGACTGATGTGTTTCTGTTAGCACGTGTTTGTTGATACACATCTTTGTTTTGATCCTTCCCACCTGCCTGGATTCCTACAGTCTTTGCAAGGAGCATGGTACATGCACGCTGTTACAAAGATTTCCTCTCATTTAATTCTTTTTGTTTGCCTTCATTTTGTTTTCTTTCCTGATATCAAGTTTGATATCTATACCTATTTATGAAAATAGCCTGGTTGAAAATGCCTTGGCATACCTTTCTCTTGTTTCATTCTTGCTAACCAGGTTAGTAGGAGTAGAATGAGAGACAAGAAATCATTGCTTTGCTCAGATTTACAAACAAATCTAACTCATGTAAGGGATAAGTATTTGTTCCAAGATGCAGATGCTTCTTTTCCTTTTATCACTGCATATAGTTTCCCTTTTTCCTTTGGTTTATGGAATGTTCTAAGCCTAGACATCTCATTCACATCGTTAGTGATGTGATCAGTCTTCATTTTCTGTTTATGCTAGACTTACATCATGTTGGAGATGAGCCATACACATTTTAGAAAATGTAATGCAGACAGAGTTTGTCTTACAGCTTTTCAATATGGTGCCATTTAAATACACTGCAAAGGAAAATATTTGCCAACTTATCTACGATGGGTATTTAGGTTCATTGTTCCATAAATTCAATTGTTTCTGCTGTTAGTTCAGGTCAGGTGAAGCTCAGCTGGTTTTCCCCAGGGCTGTTTTCAGTAATTTTTTTTACCCCAGCTCATTCCTCTGCTGACACTTGATGCCCTAGAAAGTGTAGCATAACAATTCTACAGTTCTGTAGTGCTGTTTGTATTTTAACCTTCCGGGATTTAAAGCCAGGAGCATATCTACTGTTGTTTAATGAAGGCAAGTCTATCAATTCACTTCAGACTTATGTAGAATATATTTAACTGCAGTTTAGCCGGGAATATCCAATGTGAGATGCATATTGGAAGAAATTAAAAATGACACCAGCACACCTTGCCTCCTTGCAATTGTTCCTCTTGCCTCCTCCTTCCTCCTCCTCTTGCAGTTGCTGCTACTGTCCAAGATCCTGTCATGTGTTTGTGTAGTACAGGGACTACTTGAAATAATTATTTTAAGTTTACATGCAACCACTGATTTTTTTAATCATTCTCTCTCCAAATGTGTACATTCAAATACAGTAATGTATCATGACATATAATGAAAATGAGTAGTATCTGAATTTAGAGCACACGTGTGTTATTGAATAAATCAAAAAAATAAAAAAGTTTACAAAAATTTCTAGACCACTTCATCCTCATTGTTATTACTGTGGTGAATTTTGCAGCTACGCTGTTAATTAAGAATATTCTGTTTGCACAGTGTTAGGCATCTGGCCAGGAGGTTTCAAAACTAATACAGAGATCAGCAGAGCTGATCCATATACCTCTAGCCCTGCTGCAAGGAACTTCAACAGAATCAGCTACAGCTCTGGACTTTACCTTAGAAGACCTAGGTTATGTTCCTGGCTTTTCTGCTGGCTTTATGGGGAAGTCTCTTGGTTTTTTAGTCCCACCGAAAATCCAGAAATAATATTTCAGACTTCGTTTTCACGTAGCTTGGAGAAAAGCAGATGACAAGCAATCTGTAAGAAGCAGGTTTGTTGTTCAGTGGGAAGCTTGTGTGCCTGTCTACTGAGTTAGGTTCTCTGTGTTCTCCATTTTGTTCAGTGAGATCATTTTGAAATGGTAGGAATCTTAGAAATTAGTATTGCAGAAGGCTAGAAGTAGTATTGCCTACTGAGCTGCCACAGCAGAAGACCTGTGGATCTTGCTGTCATCCGTGTGGAGGATGCCACTTCATGTTCTTAGCCAGAATGTAACAAGGTGTTTTATTGACAGAAATAGAGGCTTAGGTGAGGAAACAAGAATTATAAATCATTTGAAATATGGATAATAATGGTGATTTCATTTGTGTTTGAGGATAGATGGGCTCTGTTGAAAGTCAGATTGTACAGCACCATGTGAAAATCCAGGAGTGGTAAATAAATGAGAGGAAAATAGTTGCTGCAGATATTCAGAATAGCTAATAAAAGCTGATGATGGTGAATTAATGACTTTTAATCTTTTTCCAGCTCTCCCTGTGCTACAGCTGCCTAAATAACTCAAGTGCCTCAAGTTTTACTTTATGTTGACAGATTTTGTGTGCTTTGTGGTGGGAAAAGACAGGATAATCGAGAGTAATGTGATCCTGACATATAAAAGCAAATGAAGTTTAATTTTTTTCTGCATCAGTGGAGCTGAAAAATACATTTTTTTTTTTCCATAGGAACAGAGGCACCTGCTTGCTGTTAACTACACTCCCAAAATAAATAAATTAAATTTGAAAGTTAACCTTTTGTTTTGTTTAAGTGTAAACCACCCTTAGGAAAAAGACAATGCTGATTAGTTTAGAATACTGAATTAATTTTGGCTGAGTTTATAACAAAGTTGTTATTTATGTGTTTGCTTTATTGCTTGTTTGTTCTTTTATACAAATTGCATTCAGAAGGAATACCTGAAAATGATTAAGTAGTAACATAGCAATTTTCGTGTTGACTAAAGAGAGTGGTCCATCTAGTTATACCCTTCTGTCGAAGAATGATGAAAATATGTCTGTGCAATATGCTAGAGGAATAAAAGCTCTTTTCAAGTCCCCCTGTAAATAAAGGTTGGTTTGCAACTGGAATGCAAGTTTTTGCTTCTAAAACTTTAGTTAAAGGCTTAGTTTATTAGGCATTAGCTATATCCTTTAGAACCTACCTCCCTTAAGTGCATTTGAAAATCATCACCTAGTGACGTGTCACATGCATGTGTTTTGTGTACAGTCTTTAGTTGTGCACTGGAGAACTCCAGCATGTCAATTGACCTAGCTTTAAAAAAACAGCAAAAACTCAACAGCAGGAAGTGTGTTTGAGTTCTGAACTTGCTCCAAGGAGAACCTTCCTGTTCCCTCACATTGGTATGTTAACTCCAGGTAAACAAGTGGAGGCAGCAGGTGGGGGTTCTGACAAGAGCAAATGTTTCAAAACTGGTTTCCGAGAGAACAGCTTCTAATACAGCCCCGCCAGCTGGAGCTGTGTCTGCAGCAGGCTTTTTCTGGACTGTTCCTTGCAATAGCAGAAGGATTAGGGATGATAGTTACAAGGTATTGGCAGCTGCTCATGCTTTTATCATAGTTACGTATACTTCCTAAGAGTAAAGCTATGCAATGCAAGAACGAATGTGTCAGAACTTGCTGACCTCTTCTCTGATGTAAAGCCACAGTGGTTTAAGCCACTGTGGGAAAATTATGGGCAAAAATGATCTTATTTAGGTATTTTGTGCGTATACTTGAGTGTTTTGAGCACAGGCCAGCTCAAGTTCAAAAGTTCAAATCTTTTTTTTTAATCAGAATTGCTGCAGAATTGATAAGAGTTATGATAGAATGCTTATGACAGAATTATGACAGAATGCTTACTCTGTCATGCTTATGACAGAATTTGAATCAATTCCCATGCCCACCTCAGAGATGGTTGTAACCATGTTAATTATACATTTATACTTTGTATTCACAGATGTAAATGAATGTCAGTATGGCAATCTCTGTACAAATGGACGTTGTGAAAATACTGAGGGATCTTTCAGATGTATTTGTGGCCAAGGTTTCAAACTTTCTGCATCAGAGGATCAGTGTGAAGGTAGGAAGGAATATGATTAAAATTCATAAGGTTGCACTTTTAGATAACATGTTTCTAATAGTATTCCTCTTAATGGAGACACAACAAATGTAAAACATTGAGGCTAAATGACTAAAAATGTAAGAAGGATGTGGATTTCTATTTTATGGCTTCCATGGTCACGTTGTACATTTTGTGATTTGTTATAAAACATTTGGGGTTATAAAGCCAATCAATAATGTTTGGTAATATTTATATTGCTTAATTGGAATTTCTGTGAAACGCTTGACATTTCTGTCATTTTAGAGATTTGGGGACCGTGGCTTTTGCTGCCTTAGCCTTTTAGTGTGGCATTTGCTTTTCTTTCTGTCTTTTTCTTTTTCGTGTGAAAGAGTGGAATTAAAAAATCCAGGCTACACTTTCTTGGAACCCAGTAGTGTCAGTTAAATGCTGAGCTGATGCCTGCTTTGGTGTCACTGCTTTTCAAGCAACATGCTTAGTAGAGAGAGAGTGTGCTGTCATATTTCTAAGAACAAGTACCTGTACCTCCAGAGTGTCAGGTCCTGCATTTCTTCCACATCTAAAATTCCCGTTGGGACTGCTCCAGTGGAACAAAATTAGATCTGAATCCAGAGCAAAGTAGTCTGACAGAGAACATAGAGTGCATATATAAAGTATGAATATCCCCCCCCCTCCTTGAACAGCAGGCATTAGGGACTCCTTGCAACCTGTCCCCCAAAGCTGAAAATCTGGGAGAATGTCTCCAAGCTGTGGAAGCACACAGAAACCTGAGTTTCTCGTCAGTTGTTATTTTCTTTTGCTTTTTTTTCCCTTCCCATAAGTGTCTGTATATAGCATCAAACGCATTCAGACTTCTAAGAGCTAAAATAATACAATAAAACTAAATAATCATTCATTTAACTTTGTCAGGAAATTTGAAACAAAACATCACTGTACATTAAGTGGCTCGAGTGAGTTAAATGTGCTGTCCAGGACGCAGAGCAGACCAGTCTTGGGGAAAGTATGTAGACAAAGTTTGACTGCTTCCTCTGAGCCTTTCATGGAAAAGAGCCCTTGCCAAGCTGTGCTGGCATGTGCAGACAGTTCTTCTTAAAGTGCACCCTTCTAAGTAAGGATCCGTACACGTGCCCAGATACTTCATGCAGCCCCACAGAACTGGGTGATCCTTAAATTCAAAACTTCTCTGGTCACAAAGTACCATTATTCAAGAGGTCAGACTACATAGCCATAACACAGACCAGAAAAACCTCACTGAGTAGCTTTCTCCTGTTTGAATTACAGTATATTTTCAGAACAACATGCAGCCATGCCTAAATCCTAGAAGTGACTAACAACCTGCCATATCGATTTAATTACAGTTTCTTAACAAATGTTTTATAAATAAGAGAGGGAAAACAGGTTTCCTAGCTCATAGAAGATGTGCTATGTTCTGAATTCAAAGTGCTGCTCCCCTTCACTATTTTGCCATTTTCATATGAAAATTTCAAGTTAGTGTTCAAGTCCATCTGGTAACTCAGGCTGACCCCAGTTTATGAGAACTGAAGCACTGAGGGATTAGCAGTGGTTGTGGAAGCAAAGAGACATTTCCCCATACTTTGAGGATTATTACTGTTACAAGGCAAGTATTTAAAGGAGCCTCAATGTACAGCTTAACAGGAGAACAGCCTGTCAGTGTGCATCTGAAAACCATACCCTGTTAAAAGGTGGTGATCCTGCTGGAAAGTATTTTGTGGGTTTTGCTGACTCACTGGAGCAGCTGGCTTGTTACCTTTGCCAGAATAAGAGAAACAAAAGGAGCTCACAAGCAGTGTGTCTGTGTGTATTTGTGTATCTGTGTGTAGCTGTTTGTGCATTGAGGGATATATCGACACTATGGGAGAGAATTGTGAATGCAGTCACCTTGAGGAAAACATTCCATCTGCAATTTCATATATTTTTATGCATTATATTGACTGTCTGCATTTGTTAATAAATAAGACCAAGAGAAGCAGTAGTCGGTATTGACGCTCTCCTTTGCTGTTTTATTCAGACTTTTTTTGCACCATTTGCTCAGTAATCTGCATTTTTGGATGTGTTATATCATCACTGTGTCTTCTGCTACAGATATAGATGAATGCCAGCACAGATCACTCTGTGTGAATGGACGCTGCAGAAACACAGAAGGGTCTTTCAGATGTGTTTGTAGCCAAGGTTACTCATTATCTTCTACTGGAGATCAGTGTGAAGGTAAGCTTGTGGACTTAAGCTACCGATTCATTTTTTTCAATAAGATCTTGAGTATTTCAGCCATAGGCATGAACTCTTTTGCAAGTGGGGCAGAAAGATATGTTGCTTCTCTTTCTTTCTCAGCACTTTACTGTTAACCATTTAACAGTCCCCTCCAGCACAGCCACATATTTATTGTTTCTTAGAAATATCTTTCCACATACAAGAAATCAGCACGTGTTTCCGACAGTAAGACTGGAAGAGCAAGTGACATTGTTACCAAAAACAATTAAGCTTTTCCAAATCTTGTTGCTCAAGTTCTGTTGCAGAGATCTATGTTGGGTTCTGTATTACAAAAGCTTCTGCCAGCATATGCTGGTCACATGGGGTCCTGGTGACTGAAAACATCAGCTGGTTTTGGGAACCTGTACCGAGCCACTGCAATCCCACATGTGCACTGGCAAGAGAAAATACACAGTATAAGATGAGCTCCAGAGGGCTTTGATACTGACCTGTCTGGAGAATCTGGTCATAGAAGAATTTAAGATCTTCTCAGAATTCCTGGTGAATGCCAGCATCACTTGTATCAGCTTCAAGAAATGTGGGCTGATGATGCCAGGCACTAGAAACTTGTGTCAAAGAATTTTGCTCTCACTTGGCTTCAAGATGCTCATGTGTTGCGACAGATGCAGAGATACTGTGTCAAGAATCAAAGATTCTTGGTCCAGTCAAGATCCAGCC
Source organism: Anseranas semipalmata (assembly GCA_013399115.1). NCBI lineage: Eukaryota > Metazoa > Chordata > Aves > Anseriformes > Anseranatidae > Anseranas > Anseranas semipalmata. Next base: position 320,678 of record VXAA01004516.1, on the reverse strand, counting down.
TGCCTCCCAAAGACAGAACAGACCATGTGGTGTCATTCCTGGCTGATACTCATCTCACCTCCTCTTACTAGGCTTCAGCAGATGAAATTCCAAAGAACTCTTCAGGCAGCCTGTGCTAGTACTTTGCTGTTCTTGTGTTAGACTTTCTTTTTCCCTTATGTGTGATGGTCAATTTTTATTGCTTCAGTTTAATTTATGACTTCTTATCCTGTCAGCCTTAAACAAGAAATGGTCTTCTTTATTTCCTCTGTGTGTAGCAGAGAGGGAGAGGGTGGAAGAGAGGGATGCATAAGCATTTCAAGCATTTAGATTGCTTCAGTGAGAGGCCTTACAAACCATTAAGTCTCCAGAGAAAGATTTTGAATTAGTAAATGCTGTTAAGAAGAGTGTGAGCTTATAAAATTGTTAGTTAGACCATCTTGTAGTGAGGAAGAGCAAATGAAATAGAGAAATTAATTTAAATCCATCGTAGTTTCCAGAACTTCTCTTCAGTCTGCTCTGGCACATTTCATACAGCCCAAGAAGTCACGGTAACTGTTGCTGCTTTCCATCACTATGACATAGGCTATCAGGAGAGGTCTATGCTTTACTTTATCTTCATCTCTTCCTTGTTCCCATTCAAGGGCAATTTTCAAGAAAAAGTAATTTTAGAAGCTCTCAAGGCAAAGGAGGAACAATTGGATCATACAGGGAAGACAGGTACAGCTGTTCCCTTACCCCAGAGCCTTTGTCTCATTCACAAGAGTCTGTAACCAAGTCTATAGCTGCTCCATCCAGTGACAAAGTAGTTAATTTCTGCAGAGACAATTTTTTCACTGAAGATTTTCATAAATATTAAAAATTCTGCACAAAATTGTTCATCGCTTGGAGTAGAAGAAATTCTTCTGTCCTTGCATTATATCCCTTCATTATTTTCTGAAGTACATGATATTATAGACTGCTTTTTGCACCTTGGAAACTAAGTTTGGACAGACTGCTAGTTCTGCTCTCTGTAAGAATGCTTTGCCCAACTGCTTTATCTGCTGTAAGTTCACCTCTCTTGATTTTCCTTACCTTGAGAAATATGTATATCCACCAGCTGAACTTACATATACAGACTGTACATCTCAAAGAACTCAGGCTGCTGGAAAAGAGTCTGTCTAAAGTATAGGAGGCTCCAGTGCTCTCCTAGCAGCCTTCAGAGGTTTTGCTGGCCAAAATGCTCTAGATGTGCACCTGTGAAGGGTGATAAAAAAATACTGAACATTTCAAGCATGACTTACTGTCTCTGCCTTTCCTTGAGATTCTTGTGCAGTAACCACAGGAGCTGTGAAGTGTTCCATCAGAGAAAGGGAGGTTTGCGTCCTATATCGAAAATAATGAATTTTGACTGAATTTGGCAGAAAACGCCTTCTTGTTGTGAGGCTTGGCATTAACTCGGCGCAAGGGAGTCATTAATTTTTTTTTCTTATGCTCCCAGTCAAAATTAATTGCTGTTTTTTCAAATAAACCACAATTTATTTCTCAGTTGAAAATGATTATAAAACGTGGTTATCAAAAGGTCACAACTTTGTCAGCATTAAGTGCAGTTTTATCTGCAATAACATTCATGTATGCAAGAGAGCTATCACTATTTCTTATTTTAATCAAATAGATTAATCCCCAAGGATAGTTGCACTCTGATGTACAGGATAGGCTTTCCAGAGATAAGCGTAGAAATGAGGTCATGACCTCTTTTTTAATTACAATTGTTATTTTTCCAGCAATGCATGAAAAAGTTGCAATTCTAGTCAGCTCAAATCTGTGGTTAAGAAGTCAGAATATTCAAAGCCTGTGGAAAGACCCTGTCAACTTTTTCAAAGGAAACTATCTGTCCTATCAAAGCAATAGACTCGGTGAATTACAAGGTAGAGCACTGCAGGGGCAAGTTACTTGTGAGATGTTTCTTTTATTTTCTTTTATTTTTTGTTTGTTTTTAAAACTGTGGGCACACTCATGAAGTACTTTGTGATCTTTAGCTGTAGTGAAACAAAAGAATGTATCACTGGAATGTAGGCACTTGCTGAGTTAATCCTGTACCTGTGCTCAGTTTCCTCTGTTGGGCTGCCATTGCCTTTGAAAGGCAGTGGAAAGAAAAGACTTCTGGTGGAGACAATGCCAGTATCCTGTTCTTGAAATATTTGGTTGTTTTGTATCTAGTTTCTGTCCTGAAATTTTCCCTGCTATATGTCAGTCAGCATGTTTACCCCATGGGTGTCAAGACACTAGGGCAGAGTCTAGAGACCTGGGGCTTGGTACTGGGAATGCAGTGGATAGGCAGCTGGGAGCTAGACCACTGCATGCCCTGGCTCTTGAGCTGGATTTAGTGCTGCACCTGGCTTAGGTGCAGCACTACGCAAAAGCAACTATTCAGCTTCGTGACGAAGCTGCTAAGCCTGTGAAATGGCTGTATTGCTTCACATAAACTGCCTCTGAAAAAACAACTGTTAGCGTAGCTGTACACACAGTGTGGTCTGTGTCCTACAAGCCTTTTGTCCAAGTGGCTGTTTTGTGAGTAGTCTCCACAGACACGTCTTGTCTGGTGTGGCACACCGGGTATGCTTGGGCTTGCACTTGCTCTGGATGACATCTGAGTCATGTCACTTCAGGCCCAGGGATCTTTGTGCAGTGGTCTAAACATGTCTGAAGATACATATCTCAAAATGCAAGTTTGCATCACTAGATGGTTTTTTTTTGTGTCTGTCTTAGAAGACAGACACAGATGGTTGGGTTTTCTTGATAATTGTACTACTCTAACACCACAGTCACCATTAAAGTAAGGGAGAGGTTGATATAAATGATGTTATGATAGTTTTCATTAGAGATGAAGATGGCACATACTCAACATGCTTGCTAAGAAGAAATGATGCACAAACTCAAATTTTGAAGCTTTCTAGAAATACAAGAAGTTTGACAACATGATGAAAGAGAATTTAAAAGGACATCCTAACACAGTTATTAAAGGACACTGTAGCTTCAAGTTGCTACGTTAGTATTGAAGTATCACTTAAAAGCTTCATCAGTTTTTACATCATCTAATTATTCAGTTACATTTTTATTTCAGATATTGATGAATGCCTTCAAGACAGTGATGTCTGCCTTGGAGGAAACTGCATGAATACTGATGGGTCTTACAAATGCACTTGTCCAGATGGTTTCCAGCAGATAGCCAATAGAGGATGTCAAGGTATGAAATAGCTATTAAAAATACCTGGATCATTTTTATAAATATGCAAGTTTATAATCATAACTTGTGAAGGTCACAGATCACGATAATGAGAAGAAACTCATTTTATTTATGATTGGTAGCACTTTCTTACTCTTCTTACTTAATATCATTGTCTCTAAATATAACCTGAGAAAGGATTTCAAGAGGCTTAAATTTCAGCCTTCATAACTTGAAAGAGAATCTATATTAGAACTCACAGAGATTCAGTACTGCATTTTGCCAAATCCTGGGAGGATTTATTTTGACAGTACCTTGTGTATTTGTGAATCAGTGTTGTAACAGAGGAGTATAGCTAGCGTCAAGTCACATTAGGTAAACCTCTCTCATCTCTAAAACATTTTGCAGTACTTTGTGGAGGATGGGGAGGAAGAGAATGTGTTACCTGAGGCTAAGTCAACATTGCCAAACCCAGAAAAAGTACTTCCCAGCTTTTGGGTCTGAAGAATCCTATCTCCATGTTGGCACAACACCCAGGCATACCTCAGCACTCCCTTTTACTGTCCATTTTTATGAGACAAGAAACATGGTCTTAGAGCTGGAAAGTGGTAGCATGTTCATGCTCTAAATGATTGGAAGTCCGGGAGTCTGGACGTTGCTTTGGCTCCTCTCGTGCACAGTTTAGACTTGAGCTGAGAAATTGCATTCCAACTGATCTTTGTTGAAGATCTTATGCAAGCAACAGTAAACTCCTTGCAAAATGTCTAAGTATTACATGTGACTGCTTTCTTGTTCTGAAAATGTTGCATTCAACATAGAGAAGTGCTGCAATAGACCTTGCTTTAGCAGATAAAGGAGAATTGACCATAAGCTATAAATCAGTGCCAGGTTTCCTACCACTCTAATTCTCTTCACTCCACTATGTAAAGGAGAAGTATGTAGGATACATGTTTTAAGTGAATGAATATCACAAAACTGAAAGCGCTTATGAGCCAACTAAGAGGTAGGCAGTATTTTAAACAGAAAAATGTGAATGAATATTGGAAATCATTTCAGGTAATAGCGCCACGCTTGAGAAAGAAGGCCACCAATGTTGAAAAATAAGAATTTGCTGTAGAAGGGGAGTGAAACTGCTTGAGAAGTAGCCAGATGAATATCAGAACAAATGGAAGAAAGGGGGAGTTAATACAATGAATACAAGGCAAGTTAGAATAGCAAAGAACTGGACACAGTGAAAGAATGTAAAGGGAGATCTATGACTTGCAGAATTAAGTATGGTTAGAGGGTTATTACTGTGTTAGCTACCTGTTGTTGAGCTGTTACAGGATGTAATAGTAGAATTTTTATTAGTCAAAGATGGAAATCTTGAATGTATTTTTCTTGTCCTGTATTTTGGACTGGACAAAACTAGCCATATTTATATCGTAAGTTATGACTTCTTTGTTTCAGCAATTCCTTCAAAATATTTTACACAGCAGTGAAATGGAGACATCTTTAAACAACTGAAAGTTAGTTCTTAACAGAATTCTGTAATAGCAAGAAAAAAGCAGAAACATTTTTGACAGAATTTGTGTGGAGAGATTAGGGGTATGGTAAAAGATCAAGATAATAGGCCACTAGTGCAGAATGATCTTGATCGCATAGTAAACTGGGTAGGAGAAAACAATATGTGTTTTAATATAGCCAGTTACATATTGAAGAAGGAATCTCAGTCATATGTGTAGGACAGTGGATTTCCTTCTGGGATACAGTGACTGAAAAGAATTTAGGGTTCGGAGATAGGTAGCTAAATATGAGCTTCCAGTGCAACCCTGTGGCCAGTAGGACGAATGCACTGTCTGTTTTGCACTGATGCAGCTGCTCTTCGCACATGGTTGTACACAGACATTTGGGTGCCCACAATTCAAAATGGATGCTGATCAGTTGAAGAGAGTTCAGAGATGAATCCAAAAAAGATGATGGCCTGGAGGAAAAAGGATTAATTGATTTTAAACTGTTTATTTTATTGAAGAAAATCATGAGGGGTGATTTAAGCATAGCGTTACTAACATCAAAAGAAATCGTAATTGAAAGCAAATTTATTTATTTATTTTATTTATTTATTTTTAATTTTATTTTAATTTATTTTATTTAAGCAAAAATGATGGCAAATTTATCATAATGCAGTGTCTGCAAAGTTAATCTGGACTAATTTAGACTAGATATTAGGAACATGCATTTCGGTTAGCAGCAAAAGTGAGAAGAGTCCAAAACATCAGAAAGTGTGTAGTGTGCTCTTTCAGACAAATTAAACTCTGTTTCTCTAACATTATTAATTTTGTCTTACTGTCTTTTAAATGTCATTCTACCCTTCTGTAATCAGCTGTTCTGGTTTCCAGTATTTTTCTGGCAGTTTTAAAAAACTGACAGTTTAGTCTTGAGAACAGCGTGCATGCTGAGAAGGTACTGTACCTGCACTTGTCGTTGCTGATCTCCCACCTTACCTGACTTGGACACTTTCAGAGAGCATCACAGACTATATAATTGGTCTACATTTACCTTGAATTCAGAGAAGACTTCATACATGTAGGTGTTGTGTGAAATGCAGCGCACTTACTTTTCCCTTTGCACCTCATACAGATACTACCCTTCCCCAAGCTGCCTTTGTTCTTTCCACATGTGCCATGTCTTCAGGACACTGGCCTGGAAGGTTAATACACACAAGGTACAATCAGGTTGTATCTAAAGAAAATTCTATACTGGTGTCATGGGACTTGAAATAATAGTACTGAAATCGTAGTTTATCTAGTCTATCAAAATTATTGTCTACTTCGATGCATTTTGTATGTCTGTAATGATGACTGGAATCTAAGTAACAAAAGGCACAGCTAAGAGTAAGAAATTCTGCTGTCTGTTATGATGGATGAATGAGCCTCTTGAGTAAGTTTTTTTCTAAATTTGTGTTTGATCTCAGCATGGTACTGAAAACTTCTTGAAAAGGTTTCTGTAAAGCAACATACACAAGTGCAATTACAATTTTTTTTTTTACAATTCTCGTAAACATACCTCCTGAAAGAATGAATGAATGCATGCAATCTTTGAGCTCTGACAGCAGGTTCTGTTCGTAAGAAAACATCAATCAGAAAGAAATGCTTGTTTTTCAGATACAAAAGTAAGTTTGAAAGGCAGTATTTGAAAAATGCTTTCTAAGTTCAAAAAAAAAAAA